>KB672979.1:1169368-1274842 GCA_000349145.1 Anopheles dirus
GCTCCTTCCTAAGCCGATCGCGATTGTTTCTTTCGCCCCCCCCCCCCCCCCCCACCATCCAAGTGTGCCGGGCGCGTCCCCCTTCGGGAAGAAAAGCCGGCGCTAGACTGGGCCGACTGCCTAAGTAGGCTATGATTTACTGTGCGGCGTTGGAGGTGTTGCTGTCCTCCCCCTTCGGGCGGCGGAAAAGCTGACAACTTCGGGCCCAAAGCGTAAGATGAAAAATACCAGAATAATCAAATAAAAACACTGCCTACGGAGCGCACGCTCGAAAACAAATGAAACAAAACGAGATGATTAGAAATTAAATGGATTAGAAATGGACAAGATTTTTATCAGTTGATTATGGTCCGAGAGCGATAAATTACGCGGACACTAGGCGCTTCGCCTTTCGGGGGACCTTTCCGGTGGCGTCCGGCGGCGGTAACTCTTTGCTTCGGTGGAATGGCACCCCAGCTCCAGGAGGAGTCCAGCAGGCCGCTGGAGGAGCGAAACATTCGGAGATCGTCTTTCGAGCGACGGCGATTTCCTGCGACGATTGTGCGGCCGTGCTTCGTCGGCAGCCGCCGCTCGTAAATCGCATCAATTTCCACAAGGCGGCAATCAAAACGGTATAGAATATCATAAGTTTGGGCGAGCAGAAACAACAAAACAAAACCTGGAACGCAAAGTATTGTGCTCGGGCTCAGTTTTGAGCTAGTTTGTCGACTAGACACGACACGCTTCGCTTCGGATAGGTTTTGTGCGAAAAACTAAACCCGGGAAGGGCATGTGAGGTACGACGGTGCGCTGGAATCGATATCCCGTCAAAAGGGTGATGCTTTATGGGAGCATATTCGATATTTATTTGCATCCGTTTCGGAGGCGAGATCACGTTTCTTGTGCTTGTGAATCAGATAAAGCTATTCCAAGCTGTGCGTTGAATGTATTGTTTATTGCACATAGTTTTAATTTGGTTTTGCTTAACATTGACGGTATTTATTGGTTTGTTTTAAACATTGGAGTTGTTGACTTCTTCAAACGTTGTCTAGATCTGGTATATCGCTGTTAATAAATGGATAGTATCATACCAGAATTCACAAGACCCAGGCATGAGGGCAACTAACCTCTTAAAATGGTAGAGATTAAGAAAACAAAACTTGTATTTCCTTTTCAAACTTACAAAACCAACAACGAAGAGGCAAGCAATAAATATTTACATAAGCTCAATGTCAATCAAGAAGGTACCATTCTCCTGCAGGGTAGTAGAAAGATACGATAGGAGAACGAAGAAATATGGCAAATGTTCGTCCCAAAATCCGAAAAACCTCCTCCTGCCTGTTGCAGAATGAAAGTGCACTTTCGTTGACTTTCAAATTAGCCAGAAGGAAGCTATAGCTGTAGCTTCGTGCTTTTGCATGGGATTCTGCTTTGCACACTATAAAGCAATAAAATGATCTCTCCCGCCCTGGTGCATCTTTCCCTCAGGGCTCCGTACCCGCCCCGTATTGATGACCTGCAGCACTGCCATCCTCCATAAAACGATTGACTTCGGGATTAACTTTTCCGATGAGACGTCCGCGCCTCCAAAAATCGACTCTAGCGAACTCGGGAAAAGCAGGTCCCGAGCAAACCCAGGGGAGTTGCAGACATTGACTTTGGAGGAGGAAAAGCGCGCTGTAAAGCTCTCGTTTAATGTGTTTACGATCCGGGTTCCGGAATGGGAGAAGAAGCAACGCGAAAGATTCTTATCCTGCAAACGCCCTTTAAGACCCTGACCGGTCCTATCAAGCGGGAAAGCTGTCAATTTTCACCTTGAGCGTTGATTGGCTCCCTAAAACGGAGATGAGCTAGGAATAAGCTCGGAAAAGTTATATTATTTGCTAGCAGTACAAACTTGCGTGTGTGTTATTTATGTTGAAGATGAAATCATGCATGCAATATCCCTGCTTTCCCACCGTAGCGGACCGTGCAGCCATTTCGATGGGAACGGAACGGCATCTCGTTATGCTGCCCAACGTATGACCGGAAGGAAAAGCCAATTTTCTCTGTTACATGAGACCGACAACGAAAACAAAAAAAAAAGCGGATCCACCTCGTTACGGTCATCCGATGGCGCCCTCGGCTGCCCTTTTGGCTGCGGGAACCCCTTCCCACCACGGTCGGATGTTGAAGAAAGTTAATAAAATAATCCCCGGGGAAGCCGCGGCGGGTTCAGCTGACCACATCAAACGAGACATGTTTATGGGCGTCACCGCACAACCGCACCTCCCAAAGCCCCGGTCGTGGAAAGACAATTGAGTGGACAAAGGAGCTCCAGTGCAGGCACCCCGATCCCGATAGCAGCAGCCGAAGCGTTTGATAGTTTTAATTACCTTTCACTGTGACCCGATAGAATCTTTCCACCATCGTCGCAGGCGGCGGAGAGGATTGGGTGGGGATTTAATGGCTTAGTCACACGGGTCATCGTAAGACGGCACCGGGCTTGGTTGGTAGTTACGGTCGATAAACGATATCAGCGTCGTCGCTAGGGCCCAACCACTAAACGGCCACAGTCCGGGCGCTGCGGTGCACTTTCTTACGCGCGGAGCAGGGCGAAACGGACGAACGCCCGGAGCCGCCCGGTACGGGGGACAAAACTTTATTATTGATGAGTTACGGCCATAAAACCTGCGGGAGGCTCTTTTTTCCTTCGGCTCCCATACCGCAATGGGATCTGGCGCAATTTTTATGATGTACAACATTGAGCAGAAATGGTTCGCGGCGTCGGAACGCGCGTAGCGACGTCTTTGTCTCGGAAGATAATGGACGCGTGCAGAAGTGCAGTAGTCTAATAAGAGTTTATTATTCGAGTTTATTGGATCATACGAGTCGCGTAGGAGCCGTGGTAGGCTTTTGAGTGGTGTTAAGTAACCGTAAGAGAGGATATTTGATAAACCCTAGTCGATCCAACAAACTTCATCTCGTCTGAAATAGGTTATCTTATTGAAATGTGCAGCTGGAACGATTCTATTCAACACTGCATCTCCGACAGGTCTTGTGTGGATTCATTCAACACTACAACATGAAGAACTTAACTTTAAGAACTTTTGGTACGTTACATTTCCAAACATTGTATGTGTTTGGAGTAAGTACGTAACTCCGAATCGGTGTCTGTTAAATCCCTGCGTCAGAGTTATACCGTTAGTGGAGCCAGAGTAAACGGTCCAATGGCAAGACAAACTGTTCCCTACTACCGGGCTATCAATCGATGGCCACCAGTATCTGGATGCCCGATCGTACGCTGGAATCGATCGCGAGCCGGTGATTGATGGTATCGAACCCATCGACGACCCTTCGGTTCGCGTTCGGTTGGTTCGATTTGGCCAGCGCAGGACTATTCCCACTTCCCACTGGGCTAGGTTTGATTGGGGCCTGGAAGCCACGATCGCACGATCACCATAAACGTAGATCGCGATCTCCATCCGTTCATCAGCGCGGCGGAGGCACCCGGTAGGATGGGAAAAGGATCGGAAAACCGGCAGCCCCGGTGGAATGGTTTACCAGTGAGCTGATGATGATGATCATGTTGATGCTCGTGGTGGTGGTGGTGGTGATGGTGGTAGTAGTGGGCAGGCAAATACCAGCAGCTAGCGATCGAAACAGCACCCAACCAGCAGCCCGGTACCGTACCGTAAAGATCTCTGTGTGGTGTGCTCAGGGGCATGCGAGATCGCGGTACCCCCTCCGGTGTGCGATCTTCTTGAGCATCATCTGTTGGAGATTAATAGCAATCAGCGTGGAAAGCAATTTCTCATCATTTGGCCCCAACGTTTCGTTACGTAGCCTGCCGAGCGCGAGCAAAGGGCTAACGCTTGGTAGCGAAATTAGTTTCCCATCCATCACACATCCCCATCCAGCCAGCGATGCTCGGATCGATCGATCGAGGATTCTTGATCTATGATAAATTGGTATCGATCACATCTCGCAACGAGGGCAGGGTTTACACACATTCCAGCTCCACCGAAAATCGGACGGTAGTTCTGGAAATTTATTGCCCCGGTTCGCGGCGTGTGAGGCGACTCTCGAAGGGGTGACTGATAGTGAAATGTCGTACCGAGGGCGGTTGATAGATTGATCCTTGCGTTTGGCGCATAGGTTGCGCCATGATTAAAGCGGCGGCGGTCAATACGCTGAGGGTGGCTTCGGATCTGGGTGGGTGAAAGCATCCCCCCGGCAAAGCAAAACAAAGCTCGGGAGCGGTTTGATTCGCTGCGCGATCTCGATTGCGTGTAGGAATTCCGCTCGCCCCTCAATGCGATCGATTCGTTTGAGCCAAAAATGGCTTAAAAATACTTTCAAAACACCACCAACGCACGAACGCATCGAACGGTGATGCTCGGATTCGTTTGTTTCTGCCCCCGGCATAGCAGAAATCGCACGGAAATGGAAATTTCTGGCGCAAAGCTACAAGTTATTGATTTTGAGCATGAACCTTTGGCAAAATAAATAACACACCACACTCGCCGACATGCAGGAAAACAGGGGGGAAAATCGCCAACGCCAACGACTGCTGCGCCTGGAAGCTGGACGGGGCCTGGAAAGGGCCAAAGTTATGAACTCCAGTCAGAAATGGTAATTAATTATCGTTTTAATGTAAAATCATTTATATCATTTTGTTTATTTGTTTTCTCGTCCCGACGACGAGGGTCCGGTCGGCGGCAGGAAGCTTCGGAAGCACTTCGCCGAGCGCAAGCGAACGGAGGCAGAAGGCTTGAGACAAAACGAATGGAGCGATCGAGCATTTCCCTGATTCAACAAACAATTTATCAAAACATGCGCCACAGAATGCGCGCGCGATCGTCCCCAGCGGTCCCGGCGTTCGGGTGGCTTCATTAAGCCGGTGGGATGAGTGTCAGCGGACGAGGGCAGGACAGGCCCCGCGGGGGAGGCTTCTGTGTCGTTCTTGCACCAAAAAGGAGCAATCTCGGACGGGCCCACATCGTTATCGAAATAATGCTCCCCGCCCAGGACAACAACGGGGCGATCATTAGCTTCTGAGCAACCGGGAGCAGCGGGAAAAATGGAATGCACCATACCGGCGGGAGGAGAGCGCACGGTTCCAGCCAATATGGCCGGGCGCGCACGAACGCGAATGCGCTCGAAAGATAATTGATTTCGTTCCCATAGAACCCGTCCCGCCCGGGCGGCGTGACCCTTACCGGGAGTGCCGGGAGTTCCAGGACCCCTGGGCGGGCGCAAAAAAGGGGCAAAAATTGATTAGACAACCGCCGGTGGAACGCCTGGGAATCGTGTTATGACGCGGCCGACGGCGACGTCCTGGGCGAATCGATCCTGCATACACACACGCCCAGCACGTACACCAGCACTTTGCGAAACGCCCGAGCAAGTGAACCCAAAGTCGTGCAGACCGGTAGCAGCCGGCACCCTCACCGGGACTGCATCCCGACACTGGGCCACTGGGCGACCATTGACTCCATTTTCTTTTGCCATCAATTTTCCTCTCCCGTGCCGGTCGCAGTGTGGGTGCGGGTGCGGGTGGGGGGGGTGGCGATCGATCAGGCCCTAGATCGAGCCTCAACTACCAGTGCTACGCGGGCTTCGGTCCAAAACTCTGCTGGATCTTGCGTTTGTTGTTTGTTTTTTGCACGTTTTTCTCTCGCGGTCTCTCTCTCTCTCTACTGTTGCCGCTGCCCTGCTGCGGGGGCCTCGCGATATGGGGCCTCCCGTCTCCCGGAGGCTAATCGATCAGTGAGTGGGTGGTTGGGTGAATGGGAAAATGCTACTGCAAAAGTGCTTGTTTCGGTTTCTTCGCGGTGTTGCCGCTGCCTGGTGGAGTCTGTAGAAAGTGTCGGGCCTGGTGCGCGTTGAAGTGATGGTTTATCGATTGAACTACAACGGGAACTTGAGCTTTGTGGCATAGAGTGGGAGGAAAAAGTGATTTTCATGGTGTGGAGAAACTTTTCTGCCTGCTCGATTGCCGCAATATGTCGGTATCGGGCTCCAAGTAGAGAAGTAGCAAAAGCAGTACGTTTGTGTTTTCCTGTATTCCCGAGCGATAAAACACAACATTACCATTAGTGGAACTGGGCTAATGGTTTTCTGCGACGTTTCCCAAAAATCAATATTAATTAGTTCATAAAATCCTCCTCGTAAAAGCGAGCGGAGATTGTTGATTGTGGTGCCCATTTTGACGGCCCTGTTTCGTCCCACGGGCAGGTAAATTTACATTTACAGCATTACAGTAACGAAACACAGCGCTACATTTCATTTGGGCAGCAGACCACATTTAGGGGAAGTGGGAGCAAAACGCTCAGCGCTCATACACGGTTTTAAAATATGACCCTATGTCCAACTAATACTTATGACGATGGGATGGTAGGGATAATAACATAAATATGATGACTTTGTCACCAAGTTTTGGCTTTAATGATAGTTTTAATCGAGCATCTGAGCAACGTCTCTTCGTTTGAGACTATTATTTGCTATCTTCTCGAAGAACGACACACAAACATATCTGTTTTCGATGCTTTACAGCCTAATATTTTACTAATTTTGGATGCTTTTTGGACAAATATTCTTTCATAACCATACTTTTGAAATGTTCAAGCATCACGTCAGGTAAAAATGTTCCTAAACTTGTAAGGGAGACGCCTGTCCCCGACCTCCTCTACGTGCGTACAGTTTCGCTTGCACTAGATATACACCATAAACCCATATTAATCAACGTGAACGACCTTCGTGCCATTTACTTCCGCTTCGAAGCGAAAGGTCCGAGCGCATTAGCGATAAATGCGGCCGGTGCAAATGGACATCCTCAGCATAATGATCCACTTTCCAGTCGATGGTCACTTGCTTGCGGTGGTAACGAGGGAAAACGCCTCCCTGGTTTGGTGCGTAGGAAAAGGTTTGCCCTGCAAGACAATAAAAGCGTTGTTCCAAGAAGTTGGCTAATTAATCACCTGCCGCGGAAGAAACAGGTCAACCACCACCACTGTCCGTCAAAACAGCACTGGTTTCTGGTGAATATCTCGGGGGTTGCGTCAAATTATGATGGAAAAGGTGTGTGTGTGTGTGTGTGTGTGTGTGTGTGTGTGTGAAGGCAGGAAATGGTAATTGATTCAGTTAACACAGCCACACCAAGATGGAGCTGCTTTACTTCCGGAGCAAACAAGTTTTCTCAAGTCGTCGTGGAGAGCATTTTCCGTGGGACGATGTGCCAAGGGTTTCCAAGTGTCCCAAGGGCACGAACAACCCGAGCAATTCGCCGCCGATATTAAATTTCGCCGATTTTTCCCTCCAGCAGCCAACCCACCGCAAATCAATCCAAGAAGCGTGAAGAAGTGATCGCGCGCGCCTGGGGCCCTCGGGCACAAACCTCAACCGCGTGAGCACTCGAGGTGAGCATCGTGGTGTGCGGAAACCACCGAGTGATAATTACATCGATACACACCCGCCTCCATTTAACGCCAACGCCGCATGACCGCGTAACTGTCGCGCAGGAGACGCTCCGGGACTGACGGACCCGGGGGATGTCACGCCGTCCCGGGACGCACTTAAGACCTCGCCCGTCGGGGGGTAACGCCCGTGGGGAGGTTGGGGAAGAATGGAAAACGAAAAAAAAAAACCGCGCCCACTGTTTGCGCGACGCTCGCGTGCGTTTGCGCGTGCTTTTCTCCGGTCCCGCGGGTGTTGGTTGGTTGCGCGCCGTGCGTACGTACGTACGCGGGCCGCTGTGTGTTGCCGTTCCCGCCGGGGGCCGCCGCTGGTGTTGGAATAACACTTTTTCCACGTTCGTCCTCCCACCGAGAGGGAGGAGAGATGCGTTCGCGCGATCGGAGCGCGCGTACGCAAGCAGGACGGCATGATTGCGTGCGTGCGTGTGTGTGTTGGTGGGCTGAGGGTGGGAGGCGCAGGAAGCGCGGGAGTACGAGAACAACAACATCAATTTCCCGGCGAAACCTGCGGCGTAAACAAGCAAGCAAGAAGCCAGCCGACGCGTGCGCATCGTGCACATCCCGCTCATTCGCTGCCAGCGTGCGCGCCCGCGTGTGTACGCGCGTGAGCAGGACGCAAAGGGCTCACCGCGGTCGGCCGCGGGCGAGAGTGAGAGGCAGCGAAAATACAAACCCGTTCCCCTGCGGGTGCGCTGCTGCTGGGGCGTGCTGAGTGTTTGTGCCTTTGTGTTTTGTTATCTTCGTTCCTTCATCGCTCCTCCATTGCGTGGCCGTTCTTTTCGGTCGAAAAAGGCGAAAGAACATCACCACAAAACCACACTGCATAGGGCAACTAATTTTCTCAGCCAACTGCGATGTGGGAGCGCGCGGTCCGTTCCGTGCCCGGAGATGTGTTTGTGTGACATGTCCGTCTATCCGTAGTTTGATTTTCAATTACATTGAGATGGCGTTCCCATCGATGGAGGAGACCTCTGGAACCGATCGAACTGACTTGTAAGGAAAAGGGGTTAATGAACGGAAAGTTTCGATCGAAAATGTCTAGAAATCGGGAACGTTGTGCAAAATAGCTGCAACTTCCTTTACACAGAATATGTAGTTGTGACTCTTATCGATATTGACGTATGCTGGAGAATGCTCTATCCCATAAGTCTGCTCAACAAAACTTGTGAAAGAAAATCTAAGGATTATGTCACATATCAAGTAAGGTCATTGATTTTATAATGGCTACGTATTCGTCCCAGTCGCAAATCGCAAGAATCATAGTAACCATAGGCAAATTGTCGGAATATTGAAATAGCGACATCTGTTGATGGGTAACGGAAGCAAAACAAATTGTAGGTTTACATGAGCTCCACACGTTTTAAGGGAGTTTTAGAATGTTTTAGATCAACATTCAAAGTATATTCATTCTTTCCTAGATCTTAGATTTAGAGGGATTAGTGACTCGAAATTCGCATTTCCTCTGCGATGATTGCTCAATTCATGATCGCACTGCAAACCCATAAAATCTGCACCAAATTAAACGCAGATTCAAATTACGCCAACAATGGGCCGTGGGCAAAGAGCGTACGGCGATTCTTCTCCCGAGGGCCAGTAAGACCACCTTCCGATGCCGGCGTAATGATATGTTGAGCTTCTGTTCTGCCCGCTCGTCGTGGGTGCACCGATTTATCGTTGCATTCCATGCGGGGAGGCGCACCGGTGTCGGGAGGAAAACTAATTTCTGCCTACCTATTTCCCCGGTACATTGTGCTCCGGCCGGCCATTGTGCTTTGCGGGTCCGCGGAATTCGCGCACGCGGGCGAATTCACTCCGCGAAACAAATGATTTCCATTTGACCCGTTAATGTACATTATAAATTCGGCAGTGCGCATCGAAATCGCCCCAATTAATCAGCCACACGGTGCGGGGCTGCGGTAACGCGCGTCCCCCAAGTGAATCCTTTCCAAACGAGGGGAGGGACGAGAAAGAATCGTAAAATTAAAACAAAACACAACGGAGGTAAAATTGCTCCACAGGGTGGCAGGGCTCAAGAACTTCCGAGGGAACTAATAGCAGCAACAAAGTGGGGGAAACAAAAACACAGCAACAGCAATCATAATTTTAATGTACATTTTTTCGTCGTACACAGTCCGTTCGTTCTGCGGGCTCCTCGGAAGGCCTCCAAAAATCGCCGAAAAAAAAAGAAGGCGAACAACCACAAACCCACCATCAATTCATCACCCGTGCTCAACCGAACGATGTGGCCGTAAAGGCGAGGGCGGAATGCAACGAAGGGGAGAATGTACCAAATATTAACAACAATCTGCGCTGTAGCTCACTTGTACTTCGCATTCGGGTACGTTAAGCGCCTCCACAAGAGACCTCGCGAAGGAAACACAGAAACACACTGGAGAGAAGCTCGGAACTCTGCTCCGAACGCTTCGCCCGCCATTTCAGGGAGCCTCATTTCCGTGATGTGCGCACACAAACTGTGAAACCGATGTAAAAATATGTAAATTGAATTATATGTTAATTTATGTGTCGTACAACGGTGTGGAGTGCGTGCGAGCGTGAGGCAGGAGGCAAATGAAGAAACATTCCTGTGGGTGTACTTGGTAGCCAATGATTGGCCGTAGGTGGGAAACAGCGGATGGAAATAGTAGCCGAGTATGTTTGTTGTTAAGCGTCCGCATGAGGAATGAGTTTGTTGGTGGGTTTTGACGAAACGTCAGCTTGTGTTTTGCTCGAGCTTCAACATTTAAACGACGACAGGCTATTCATCCGAGATGGAAATGCGATGCATGAATACATCAAGCGGAGCTCCACTAGTACGCACAACTTATTTTAATTTTGCGAACAAGAAACCCTAACGATCGTTGTCCCGCGCATGAAGGTAAATAACGATAATGGGTTTGATTGCCCCGAAATTGACTCCATTGGGGATAGATTTCGGGGGGACGATTTATATTATAATTTTGAACGAGACATAATTGGCACGCCTTTAGCTGGAACACATGTCAAAACGAGTTTAGTTGATGACTTTCTCATTTGTGGAAGTTCTATCACCGTTCAGCACGTGCTGGATTCTTATAGGACGCACACGACTACCATTCTGCGATGTTTTCGTATCGCTAAATGAAATATCTACGAATTTTTAATTCTCCCCGTGCCCAACACTGCCGGTATCGATCTAATCTTTGGCCATTCAGAAATGGATCTTAGAATAAATTTGCAGTTTTCTGCCTTTTTTTCATCTTCTCTAGCTGCTCCTCCAGCTGGACGTTGGCAAACTTCCTGTTTGGCAAATGGCATCCATCAGTCAGATACAAATCGCCGCTATAAATTAGCGAGACGGCTCTCGTCTGCTGTCATTCTAGCGTTCCTCCGTCTGCCATGAAAAGCATGACTGGTAATCGCAACGCGCGTAGAAAGCTCGCATCTTATCGTCGTCCATCGTCCGAGCGACATTTATCATATTTTTAATTAGCATCTGTAATGATTGTTGATCGTTTTCCGACCGAGTCTCGTGGTGCGGAAAGCCGTTCCGAGCCGATCGCCGGGCGTCGTGCGACGTGCGTTTCCTTTTGGCGTGCCGGACGATCAGGTTCCCGATAGTGTCCGCCATAACTTGTGGAAAGCGGTCCCGATCCGATCGGTATCGTTTATGGCGTGCAAATCACAAAAGGAAAGGACGCCTCGCGCTGGCCGCGGTTGCGCTTGTGACGTGACGGGGGTGCCTTATTTGGGATCATTAAGTGGCCTGCTTTTAATTGCTCCGTGGAGAGCAGTTTCGTGGCGAGTGCGCGGCGCGGGATCGTAAAAGTGCAATACCAATTAAAAGCGCTGAAACTTGATCCCGCTTTGGTCCGGCTCGGGATCGTCGCCGGCGTGCGATGATCGTCGCCATTTGCTTTCGCGACCGATCCACCGAGCCGTGGTCCGCACGGTGCCGCAATGTGTTACCACTCAATTATCAAATTTACGCGCACAAAATGAGAAAAGCGACACAAATCGGACACAATGGTGAGGCGCAGCGCAAAAGGGATCATCGCTGGGTACAACTGTCAACGCTGCGGAGCGAAAGATTATCCGGCCGACCTGGTGGACTCCTGCGCGCCTGTCGTCCTCGCCATCGTCGTCGTCGCCGTCGAAATTCCCCCCCACCGGGCGTATTTGACTAAGGTTGACAAATTTGACAAATATTTTAACAATAACAATTTTTGGTGGAATTAATAATAGCGAGCGCTGCGCTTCCCTCTCGCTCACGTGTGAGCGTGTGAGCGCGAGCGAGATGACCCAAGGTGGTCGTGCGAGAGAGCGAGCGCAGCATAGAAGACACTGTTTCGTGTCTGTTTCCATGTTCGGCAGATACATGCTGATTTACACGTAACGTCCAGTGTTCAAAGGAAAATGTTGTGTCGATGCCGTTTTCAATCTCAGAACTAATTAATTGCATCGCTTTGTTTCGTTTGAATACATTTGGCCACATGTTACCTGTTATTGACCTGTTATTAAATGTTATTGAAAGGTAGTGATAGTTTCTTAAAACATTTTCCCTCTTTCTTTTCTACCCACTTTCTAGGTAAATAAGTAAGATTAATAGTATCTATTCAACTATCCAGTGTAGCGATCAGTGCTAAGCTAACAAATTCATAAGGAATAGATTTAAATTAAATATGGCAACATATTGAAATACTCATTCGGAGTATTTCTGCTGAAGACCCCATCTTCAATTTAGCAATTACAACCCCTTCAATGTGTTTTGTTAATATCAAATAGCGGTCAGTTATTCTAGTAACTTATGCCTAATACTTATCTTACTACAAACTTATCTTACTACAAAAGAAGCACTCTGGGAACTATTTTATCTAATCTTGCCTTCAACCGTCGGGCACGAATGATAAAACTTATTGCAAAATCCCAACATGATACCTTGACGAAGGAAGCTAAGCGAATTGTCCAAAATGCTAACTTTATTGCACCCAACCATCGCAAAAGGACTCGCCATCTCGAAGTCCTTGCAGCGATTGAGCCTTCCGTACCGTGTAAACAACACACGGACCGTGTCGGATCCGAGAGAGAGCGAAACGACAAATGAACGCTGGCAAAGGACGCACTGCGTCGCTCCGTGCCGTAAATCGACGCTAGCCACGCCCTCCGCGGGCCACAGCCACATGGGCGTGACGGTCGGTCTGGCAGCGTGCTTGACACCAGCCGAAGCATAACTTCGGTTTCTTCGCAGCATGCTGCGCGCCCGCGTGTGTGCCGGTGTGTGTGTGCGCGCGTGTGTGTATGCGCGGTGCTGCCCTGTGCTCGGGATCGTCCGACGTTGGGCCTGGCTGCTGCTCGCGGCGGACTTCGCCACTCAGAATGCTGCCAACGTTCGTGCTCGCAATAGGTGTCCGACAGCGAGAAGCCGCGTGAGCCGCTTGTGAACCCGGGTGTGTCCCCGTAGCGTGTGCAGTGATCAAGAGCGATCTTCGGACACGGGTGCTTCGAGTGCTTACACACACACACACACGCGCACGCACATACTTTCTTATCGCCGCGTGTGGGCGCAAGTGCAAGTGTCTGTTCGCGTATCGGTCGATCGGTTACAATCGGCGTGTGGTGTTGTGTGCCCAGTGCCCAAGTGTGTGTGTGTGCTTCCGGTGAAGCGAAAGTGATCCAAAGTGCATTTCAAACAGAGCGAATCGGTGCAAGTGTCAAACTGTGTTGAAGCTTTTGCATATGAAAACATCCAAGTGCACATTGAAACAGTTGCTGCGCCAAGTGCAAGTGCAGGTGGGATTGTGTGTCTGTGTGTGCGAAAAGTATCCTCGACACTGAGAAGTGATGTGAAGATGAGGGTGTGCCCCATCCTGTATGTGTTCTTCCGGTGAGCCAAAACAAACGCAAACGTGTGCAATTCGTTGAGCAACAAGAAACAAAACAGAAAGCTGAACCGTTTCTGGCAAACAGCAGCGTCCTTAGCGAAACTTCCCTAGCAAAGTGTGCGGAACGGAAAAAGTGCGCGATCCAAGATGATGATGAACGCTTTCATGGACAGTGGTTCGTCGGCGGCACATCATTCGCATCTGGCCACGTTCGGCATCAAGATGTCGCCGGATCATCTCGAGCAGAGCGGCGAGCTCGAGTCGTCGGCGAGTTCGGCGGCCAGCGCAAGTCTGGCGGCGGCGGCGGCTGCCGCGGCAGCGGCCGCCGCCAGTATGCTGCCACCGGGTGCGTCCGGTGCGGGCGGAGCGGGCCCGGGTGTGCCGGGAGCGGGTTCGTCCGGGTCGTCCAACACCAACGCCAGCGACGCCATGTTCTACCATCACCATCATCCGCACCATCATCACCACCACCATCAGAGCAGTCCCTCGAATGGGGCGGGCGGTGGCGGTGAGGGGGGTGGTGGCGGTGGCGCTGGCAGTGGTGGGGGTGGTGGCAGTGGGTCAGCCTACAATTCGCACCACCTGTCGCCACCGAGCCACATGTCGTCGGCCCACGCGATGGCGCCGTACCATTCGCGCGACTTTCTGTCGCTCAAGCGGGACAACGATTACTTCAGCACGGCGGCGGTGGCGTCCAGTGCGGCCTCGAGCGCGGCGGATCCTTCGGCCCTGTTCGCGCACGAGACCTCCCTGAACCACCATTCGGCGGCGGCGGCGGCGGCCATCGGGCACCATCCGTTCCACGCCGGGGCGCACTCGATGCGCGCGATGGCGGCCGCGGGGCTGGCCGCGTCGGCCAGCGACTACACGCACCCGTACGCCCACCACGCGCACCACGCGGCCCACCACCAGAGCAACTACGCGACGGCCGCCATGCACCACCACCACCACCAGCACCACCCGCTCGCCAACCTCCCCGTCAACCCGGGCACGTCCGGGGCCTTCTTCCGGTACATGCGCCACCCGCCGGCCATCAAGCAGGAGATGCAGTGTCTGTGGGTGGAGCCGGAGCTCCCGCCGCACCACCACCACCACCACCACCACCATCACCACCACCTCGGGCTGGGCCTGACGGCGCTGGCCGCGAGCATCGGGGGCGCCGGGTCGGACGGCGGCAGCCGGAAGACGTGCAACAAGATCTTCAGCTCGATGCAGGAGATCGTGACGCACCTGACGGTGGACCACGTCGGCGGGCCGGAGTGTACGACGCACGCCTGCTTCTGGCTCGGCTGCACGCGCAACGGCCGCCCGTTCAAGGCGAAGTACAAGCTGGTGAACCACATCCGCGTGCACACGGGCGAGAAGCCGTTCCCGTGTCCGTTTCCGGCCTGCGGCAAAGTGTTCGCCCGCTCGGAGAACCTCAAGATCCACAAACGAACGCACACCGGTAAGTACACTTGGGGACAGAGGACGAAAAGACCACCAAAGGACGACGAACGACTTCTACCACTTCTACCTTACCCGACGGCCTTTCCAGCAGCAGCAGCGGAAGGGCAACCGAGAGTCTTTGTTTTCACGAATTTACCTCCAGCCGAGAGGTCCTTCTTGGATTGTGTGTATGTTTTTTTCTTCAAGCCTTCTTTCGCTCCCGGGAGGGAAAGTCTTGCGAAGTACTTGTCCGGAATCATAACAGCAATTATAATGCGCTTTTTGGTGTTCTTTGTTTTGGAATGTTCATTTCAAGATTGGACGCACTGCGTCGCACAGCGCCTGATTTAATTGTTGTGCAAGAGTTGTGTGATTAATGGAGTGCGCAATTGGACGTGGTTTCAAGGTGTTTATAAGCGTCTAATGATTCAATTTGAAGTGTTGTTCACGAGCGCGTGAGGACTCATTTGGGACGCGTTCCTCCAAACTTTAAATCTTGTTTTCACGCCTTCACTTATGCAATTAGTTCCATGCACGCATCTAATCAAGCGGGTATCGATGCTGGCCGTTTTCGTGTAGCGATTGATCGTAATTAATTTTTAAACGCTGCGCCAGAACGCTTCTTTAAGGTGCGATTTGTTTTGGGTTGTGTTGTGCTCGATAAGCTTGGGTTGAAGAGAAGTTCCTTCGCTCCAGACTCCGCCGTGCTCGTGTAAACAATCTTCAGGAACTAAGCTTCGCTGCTCACAACCGTTCGACACGGAATGGGCCAAGAATGATGAGAATTCCATTCTCTGCTTCGTTCGCCTATCCCCTGGCTCGAGTGGAGGAACCGGAAAAAAGGAGTAATTAATCTCCATTCTCGAACGTTCATCACCCAGGGGCCTCGGGCGTGCGCCCCGGCCCGTTCAAATTGATTTCCTTTCGTCCATCATTTCACACCTCCACGGTGATTTTGGAGCGCGCCCTGATCGCGATCGTGTTTATGAAGACGCGTGTGCGGCTGTGTAAATACGGGCTAGTCCGTTCTTCTGCCTAGTTTTCGTGTAGCTCATTAAAAATCGACATTCGCACTTCGCCTTGGTGCGGGGAAACGTGGATCCATGACCTTTGAACGGAGCAGCTCTTTAATTATTGCGAATAAATTATTGCAAATAAATGCAGGACATTAGGCGTGTGTGCTTAGAAATCGATATCAATAAACGGGATACAGCGGGATTCTGCTGCCCCCACGCAGCAGCGCCCTGGTGCTTGCTTGCCACTGTGGAAAATATCGATTTTTCCATCACACTGAAGGAGATTATTCCCGTACGCACCAAACGCCAACCACAAAGCACATCCACGGGAGTCTGTGTGAGTGTGGTCCACGGCACTGGGTTGGGAAGGTGGGGGCGAAAGGACATTTAAGGCACACGTACACAGGCACACTGCAACCGGTCATCAGTGGCGACAAAGGCAGCGTAAAGCAATTGTTGAACCTAACAAACAAGGCAGACGGGGGAGGCTCGGTGAAATGGATTTCCACGCTTTTACGCTGCTCCAAACCGCCCCAACACGATCCATGGCCGTTGAACAACACGCACACAAACACCGAGCACAGGAGGTCGACTAGGTTGATCCCAAAACTTCCTGCCGCCCCATCCTTTGGGTCACCCATTGTATGTCTGTTTGTGTGTTTGTGTTTGTGTGCATGATATTAGGGCTTCCGTTTCGTCCTGCTGTCAGTGGCATGTGCTGTTTTGCTGTGGCGATTACGATTACGAGCTAAATCCAGCCCTGAAGGCCAACGTATCCTTGGCGGCGGGCACAAAGCCGGAGTAGCGGACTCGTTTCCTGGAACTGGGGACGCACAAACACAACCTTTAACTGGCAGGACAAACACACGGACCTGGAGCGCTGCGAGAGCATGAGGGCAAACAATTAAATCGAAGTCATAACATAGTCATTTTAAATTGACCAACACATCGCCGGTCGGTTGCGCAAGAGACCCGTCTCTCTCACTCTCAATCGATTGCGGAGCATTATTATCGGTGTTCGGGACGTTTCTGTAGCACAGAAAAAAGGGAAGCAGAGACCTCGTTTTCAAAAAAACGGATAACCCACAATCTTGTTTTGTTTCATTGCAACTTCATACCTCTGCTGGTTTGTTTTTGTCTGCAACCGCAACCCGGACAGCGATGCAGTTGCAAGTGAGTGAAAAAGTCATAGTCCAGCCGGTGCGGTGCGGTCGGCAAGCGTTTTATTTTCGGTTTACGATACACCGTTTCACCGTGGAGAGCGAGATTTCTGCTGTCCTATATGGCGGCTTTCATAACGACAAGGTACCATTTTTTTGTCGCGGTCCTCATCACGGCAGGCGTTGCTCACCAGGATCAAACGTCAAGCCTGGTGACCTGGTGGCAGCAGGCTCTGATGCTAGTTTCGTTAGTCGACGTATCGTCAAATTGAATTAGTCTCAACCCAGCAGAAACATCATTCGATACTTTGTTGTTTTTGGGACGAAGTGCTGTGGGAGCATTTTCTCACGCTTTTCGTGATGAAAGGGAAATGTTTAACCCGGGTCCAGGAAGATTGAATGTCGTCGCTACTTGTATTGGTCGGGTGCGCTGGACGATCGCCATCGGAATAGGTACGTACGGCCCAAGCAACGTCTTAATTTACCAATCATCTGTGGGCTGCGAAATTGAGTGTCTACTCCGGGGATGGAAGTTCGTGTGTTTTTTTTTGCTCACTGCAAGACCCCCTACCAGCGGAGCCTCCAGCAGACCCACGAGGCGATGATTGGATTGGGTAAAATTGCAGCTTCCCTTTCCTTTTTTTTGCTGCAAGCCCCAACAAGTCCGCCACCTCACGCTCAGGTTCTTGGGGGTCAACCGAAGCGCTACGAAAACTTTGTGTACGTCTAATTCGGCCCGATTCGAAACGTATAATTTTGAGTGTTCATTTTCGCAGCATGAGCTCCCCTTTTTGTGCGCGTGTGTGTGTTTGTTTCACAACCCTCGCACACCTAGTAGCAGTGTTGGATGCGCTTCTCTGCGGCTCCAAACTCCAGAATAAATAAAGAAGTTTTGAAGCGAAGCCCTCCGGGGATCTTGCGGGATACCGGTTGAAGGTTTTCATCTTGCGGATAAATCGCCCAACGGCAATGGCTACTCATTCGCGGAAGTTTCACCGTGGTTTCTGCACGGTGTATAATTTACCCGCCTACTTTAGAACGCCCTTTTTTAGCGCGCGCGCGCGCTCCTCTGTGTTGCAAGTCCTTGACGGGAAATTGATTATCTTCCTTGGCATTTCGTTTCGATTTCGGTACGGATGTGGACTGGTGTGTGGCTCTTTCAACACTCCTTCTCGTCGAAATCCACAGTGTGTGCCTCCGACAAATGGGCCTGTTAAAACAAAGCATAATTACATTCCACCGTGCGGAGTAGCGGATCAACAACCTGACGGGACACCTGGCAGGCGGGCAGTTTGGGATTTGGAAGAGCGTGGAGATCAAATTACGACCCAAAGATAGCCTAATCGGCTACCTCTTTTTCGGTGTCTGGGTCAAGTGGTGGTTTCGTTTTCATTCCAACGCCTCCTCATGGTCGCGTCTCATGTTGACATTGATTTTATCGATCTATCCCGTCAAGCAGTGGCATTTGGGGTCTTCCCGTGTGCCTTGTCTCTCGTGGGTCCCATCTCAGACGCGCGAGACGGACGTGAAGTGTTGTCAAACACGAGCTTAAGTGACCACTTGAGATAAGATTGAGGTCCTTTTCGGAGGTTTTCCCATTCTGTCCGTGGGCTCACATCTGACTCAGGGCACATCCTTGTAGAAACGTTGAACACCAAAACCCTAACGAGAAAAGGACGCTGCCGAGAGGGCGCTCTGTGTTTGTGTCATTTATTGTGCGCGTCAAGCATTCCGCCGCAAATCAAAACAAACCAATTTACGCGCCACAAAAGAGCTTTCCGCGTTCGCTCATTTATGGTGGATTGCACGGGCGTCGATGATTCGTTCCCCGATTCGATTCCGATTCGTTTCACGTCAAACAATGTAATGCGCCCGTCGAGGCTGTGGCGGTGTTGGTGAGGCCACGGCACGGAACAATGGACCGGGGAGCGATTCCGGAGCGAGCCGACACATAATTTATCGATTCTTTCGGGTGCCATTTTCCACCCGAGGTCCGACGCGTCTCTGGCCGTTCTCTGGCCCGTTGGTCGAGGGAGGACGGGCTTTTCTCTCTTTTTTCGTTCGATTTTTTATTTCCCATCATTGCGGCGGTTCGTTCCATTTGCCCGCCGAATGACTCGGGTGCCATTAAAAATCTATCATCAACATTAATATCAAAATAATAAATAGCGCGCACGGCACGGCGGGGACAAGCAGCGATAGGATGTCTCCACGAAAGTTCCACTGGTGTAGCGAAAGGAATATCAATAACGGGGGAGGAAAAGTGCTTAACCGCTCCGC
This sequence comes from Anopheles dirus, assembly GCA_000349145.1. Taxonomy (NCBI): domain Eukaryota; kingdom Metazoa; phylum Arthropoda; class Insecta; order Diptera; family Culicidae; genus Anopheles; species Anopheles dirus. The sequence continues at coordinate 1,188,547 of KB672979.1, forward strand.
ATCCAGCGGAGCCATTTCCTTATCATGATTTTTCACGACAAAAACGACAAAAAACCATAGGGAAAGTGAAAAGAAACGGCCACCCTAACATGTCCAGGATCCTTTGCCCCCTCTTTCTTTCGGTCTCCTTTACTTTTGTGGGTTTGCTCGAGCGTGGCAAAGTTTTTCCAAACGTTTTTTTTATGCCGCACCAACAGAAAAAAAAACATTGACCATCTCCCTTTTTCGGGTGGCCATTTTTTCTTCATTTATCCTCCTCCTCTCTCTCTCTCTTTCTGTCGCGAGCGCTTTATCTATTGACGATCCCCCCTCGCTAGATCGACATGGGTCGATTGGTAGGGTTTGGAGGGAAACTTTGTGTTTCTGCTGTTTTTTTCCTTCTATCCTTCTATTCCCACCCACACAACGACATCGGCACCAAGATTTCTTTTCCACATCCGATGGGCGCCACAGGACGACGGGCGCGTTTGGGGCCAGGCGGACAAGGCAAGGAAAGCTGACAAAAACACACGGTTCTACGGATGAAAAATGACCACGAACAAACGCCGTGCCTTCTTCGACACTGTTTCTCGGCTTCTTTTCGCTGCCATGTGGCCATTTCCCGCGGCTGTGTTCAGCGCATGTGTATGTGTGTGTTGGGTTGTGGTTTACGTTTAGACTTACGATCGATGTCGCCAGTGTCGCCGGGAAAATCCAACCCACCCGACGAGCTTAAAGAATGGCCGAAGAAGATGGAGGTGATTTTTCCGCAATCTCCGGCTCGTTTCTTTATTTTGCTCCTGCGAAGCGCCGCAAACATGCTCTTTAAAGTGGATAAGTTCGTTGGAAAACAGTATAAAATTAATGTTTAGCTCCCGGTCAGCTGATTTTGTTCGCAGCCCAAGTTCCTACCGACGATATCAATTGGACGAATTCCTCGTCGAAGGAAGCCCATTTTTAATGATGACCCACACTAATCGCTGCAACATCATGGCAAACATTATCAAGGCCTACTCGAACATCGTTGAGCATTTCGGTGTGATTATGATCTACAATTTCACGTTGCACAGCCAACATGGCTTTCCCATGTGCTCTGGGAGGATTTTTTCCATCGAATTTAACAAGCTTGCTCCCATACCGCGATGTGTCAGCAACAGTTACGCCAGTCGCAGGACGGCAGCAGCCTCAGCGCGCCTGTCCGTCCGTCCAAAACCCAATCCGTAGCACTCGCTTCATCTGGGTAGTTTGATTAGATAGAAAATTATCCACCAGCGCGCGCCCAGAGCGCGGCCTCAGTTAGACTCGGGGTGGAACAAATTTATTTCCCCTGCCTCCTGCTCCCCCTGTCGCTGTCTCTCCTCTTCTTATTGTTATTTCCTACGCCCCAATCGAAAGGTGGGCTTGATATGCCCCTACATCATAGTCATCGTAGCCATCATCGTCGTCAGCATCCAGCCGGCCGTTTTGTTCGTTCGACGTCACCGTGTACTCCCGTGTGTTTGTGTGGCTGTGTGGCTGTGTGCATTTGTTCGTGGTAACTGTCATAAACATCAGAGCATCGAATCGATTTCGAATTGCGCTTGTGGGTGATACCGTGTGGTCGGAAGGTTGGAAGCGCCAAAAGATGAAGAAAAACTTATTTCAACCCCAGTGCTCATTTATATATGAGCGAGAAAAAAGAAAACGCAACACACAAATACAGTTCACACACACACACACACACACACGAGCGCGCGCGCAAAGGAGAACGCTTCGAACGATGTATCTTTCCGGTGCGATCGAAGGAGGCCAGGAGAATAGAAACAAGCAAACGTCTCTCGTGTACATCAAGATATGACAGTTCGGAGGATGTTTTTGTTATTTGACAAGGGTGTGTAGGTGAAGGTGGTGGTGGTGGAGGTGGCGGTGCGGCGCCACCAAGTAGAGCACGGAAGCGAAAAAATACGAGCCTCGAGCCTCACTTGGAAAAGCTGCCAGCAGGAGCAGGTAGTAGTGGGACAGGACGCCGGCGTAAGAAAATCACGCACATCAAAAACAGTTGAGGTTGATGGAGAAGAGGGCGGAGAAGAAAGGAAGAGTTCGGTCGACTCAAAATTGACTTCTTAGGTAATTTCAATTTGAATTTACCTTTCATTTCTCCTCGCTTTGTCTCGCCGTTTTTTGCCTCTCTTTCCCATGCCCAAACGAAACGTCTGACAGGCGTCGCTCGGGATTTCAGTATGGCCTCCGCAATCTTTGCATACCGAGGTCAATCCATCTTTCCATCATCCTTCGATCGGAGTCGCTTGATAAGGCTCCGGTGGAAATGGGCCTAAAGTTCGGGCGCATAAATCTTGTAAGCACATAATGTTATCTTAATTTTGCAATACATTCTCCCCTGATAGCAATCTTCAGCTGTTTGCCGTTTGAGTCATGCAATTGCGAATGGAACTATTTTAGCCCGGCTGGCATACGTTGAAGTACTCTAATCCGCCCGGGTTTTTGGTGTGCGGTGTGCCGGTGGAAGATAATATGCCAGAACAAACGCCGACCAAGAAAGGAACCTCTCGAGAACCACAATTTTCGCACTCCCGGAGAATGAGACCGCCGGCTCCTTAGCCAGTCGTTTTTAAGAGGGCGTATCGAGGATCAGAAAGGATCAGAAGACGCAGGCGGAGGAGGCGGCGAACAAGAACTCAATAACTAATCAAGCGGCCCGGCCCGGGCTCAAACTTGTCCCGGGTGAAATGTTTGCCCAAAGTTCATCGTACCGAGGGCACACAGGTCGTAGGATTAACCGGAGTTAGCCGTGTTGTTGGTGTTCTGGTTTCTCCTGGAAGCTCTCCTTTTCGTTCTGCTGTTTTTCCAAGCCAGCTCTCGGCCTTGCTCGGATCGGGGGTTTTACAAAGTGTTCTGTTTGCCGAAGGAAAAGTTTGTTTGTTGTTCCACCCACCACCAGAGTGTGCGTGTCTGTATGTGTGTGTGTGGCTTGGTGAAGCTGGAGAGAACTTTTGCTAAAGAAATAAATAAACATACACGTGAAACCGTGCAAAGGATCTGTGAGCGGTACGTATCAGGTAGGTAAAGGACTGTCACGCATACGGCTCCTTGCGAGCATCCTGTCATACGGCCCTCGTGGATTATGAACCGATCCCCGGTGCTTGTCGAGAGCGTGTATGTTTTTTTAAAAGTATTTTTGGAGCATTGTTTTCCTGCTCACATTCAGGTTCGGAGCGTGAGCAAAGCTACTTAGAAACTGGATTAGATCACTCGAGCCAGAGCTGCTGCTTGACGAGGATGAACGACAGGATTAGCCGAGGACATTGTGTAAGGTGCCGGCGCGGAGAGAAAGTTGTTGAAAAGCGTGTGAAATGGATCGATTATGAGTGGTGGCGGAGGCTGTGCTGTCCTTTTCTGTTTCTGTTGCTTGTCCCAGGTTGGAACCCATGAACAGGCTTACACCAGCTTATGATGAACTGGATCACGATAAATCTGTCTCTAGATGGTAACTTCGGATAGGAAGGACGAAACTTGATTGAGTGATTAGCTGACTGTCAACATGAAAAGGCACAACTTTTGCACGTAGCAGTTGATGGATAAGAAAATAAGTTTTAATGGCTGTTGTGACGTCCATGCTTTGCCATATGTGACGCAAAAACCAATGAACACTAAACCGAACAATTCGAGTTCGGTGGTGTTGTAGCGTGTCATAGAGAAAAAAGCGAATCCATCCAGCTCTCCCCACGGAGAGGTGTGTCGCACAAACAAGATGGCGGGTAAATGGCAATTTTCGAAACGGGTCGGGTAAAAAATACGAACAGATGATCGAATTGTTATTAAAAAATAAATCCTTCACATCGTTCTCCCTGCTCGGCTGTCATCGCGGCCCGAGTCCTGTCGACAAAGCAACCGACCCCTTCCGCCATGGTGGTTGATCTCGAGGACTTTATTTTTATCCCGCATTCGGCGTCGGCCGCGGCTACCATTTGCTTGCACCGGATGGCCAGTTTTTGTGCGCGGGGTGCGTTCGTATTATTACTTTTTTTTTTACTATGTGCGTTGTGCGTTGAGCAGCTTATAAACCCGTTTCTGTTGCTGCTCGTGACGACGACGATGATGATGATGATGAAGTTGTAGTAGCTGGTCTCGCACACACACACACACACACACGCCAAACCGCGCCTGGAACACGCTTCCCCGGATGATACTTATCATCGTCATTACGTTTCACGCTTCATAACCAGCCTAATCATGATGATCTTTCACGTTTTCGGCTGCCGGTCGGCCGTGGAATCCCTCCCCTAAATTTCTGTCCCGATTCCTCGCACGTCCAGGTCCAGGTCGGTCGGGTAGGTCTGGGATCCGCCGCCGTGTTGATTCGTCCTTTCCCGCAGGGGTTTCGCGCTTTGCTGCACATCAAACAGAACGCAAGGACACCTTGGCTGTATGGGTTGTCTGTGTGTGTGCGGTGTGCCAAGGGAGAGCGAGGATGTTCCCTGTTGCATCATTCGTTTGTCATTGTGGCGATCTCTTTCTGCAAAGAATCCTTCTCCCTCTCTCCCTCTTGATTGCTCTTGCCTGGCTCGATTAACGATGTGCTAAGCTAATAGCAAATATATTACCCAATATTTTATGTGCCGTTTTTTTTCCTCTCTCTTTTTCGCTCGTATCCCATATTAGATGTGTAAGTTAGGAAACCCTTCGAGGCGAGGCTGATAAATGACGCAAAAAAACGAGGCAGCAAAAAATGGTTCTGGTGAAATAGAAACTTTTAGCACACCATATTTTAAAATCGAGTCGTTTCGACGGTGTATCCAAACCGTTCCCCACGCTCTTGTGAAGCTTTTAATTGTTTCGCTTCATTCTGCGGCGAGTCCTGGACAGGCTTTCATGCGCTTAATTTTTCGCCACGGCCGAACCCGAACGCGGCGCACTAAATCATACCGACCGAAGCGACTCGTTCGATTGGGTCGCGGGCTAGAATTTCCATAATAATGCGATAAATTATCAAATAAATTCTTCTTCCTTTCTTCCGAGTGTTGTCCGGAGGTCGGGAGAAGATTCGTGGGTTGTGTGTGTGCGTTTTTTGTCTTCTTGGGAAAAGATTTCTCCAAATTTCATTACCGCACCATAAATTAGGTTGGCATAAAAATGGGAGCAAAATCGAAGTTTGTGAGAGCGAGACGCGAGGCATGAGAAACATACGCATACCCTTTGGGTACAGTATTGCCCCACTCAAACCGCTGTCGGAGCCGGCCCTTAAAGACGCCCTTTTCGAGGCAGCTAAAAAGGCAATCAGAAAAGGGTACAGTGAGAACTTTGAGCACAAGAAATCGGAATCGAACGCTCCGTTGCGTGTTGGTAAGGTGTACAAACGAACGGCAAGAAACAAGAACGAGATGGAAAGAATTATGTTTGTTTTATGTAAATGTATGACAGCATACCGTGGGAGGGTGAGCGGAGGAAAACACACCCCAAGCAGGTGGAAAGAGGTCCCTGCGGGGGGGTAACTTGTTAAAATGACATTTCAATACGCGCACGGTCGCGCACCCGCGTGGTGAGAAGACGACGGTGAGATGATTCATCTCATCTCAGGCGTGAGATGAGCCCCGCTCGCCTAGCTGCGTGAGAAATGGCGTCGTGCGCAATGGGGGAAGCGACGTGATTGGAGAATAATGGAGGTGAAGATAGGGCTCGGCAAAACAAAACAAAACACAAAAAAAAATGCGCGTACGACAACTCAATACGGAAAACAAAACAGCCTCCCACCCTCGCTCGCACTCACACCGACGCTCACCGTGATGCATTCAGCACCCTTCGGGGCGGGAACTGTTGTTATTCTTGTTCTTGTGTTCGCCTGCTATTCGCTCGCACGCTCTCGTTCGCGCCTCGCACCGTTCGACAAGGTGTATACAGACGAGGTGAGTTAATCACCACACACCCGGGGGCGATTTATGCACCGCGCTCGTTTAATGTTTACTCTGATTCAACCCAAACGACTCAACGCGACGTGTAAAGTGTAGCAACGATTGAGAGCGTTTTCCCTTGGCGCAGTAAAAATGAAAACTCTTCCTTCGGAGCGCCTCACGTCGTCGAGTTCTTCACTCGAGAATGCAACCGGCCAACTTGAAGAAGTAGAGGAGAAGAAATTCTCCCGAGTGGTAGAGCGATAATAAAATAAATGATTTACTTTTATGATGTAATTTGATACCGACGACAGACCGGACGAGCTGGACTGCCCGCGCGCGCGCGATTGGTTGGTGCTGGCGCGAGCAGACAAGAGCCAACATCTGGGCGAGTTGAAATGTTGCACTTCCTCCCCGATGGCCACGGAGGAACTCCACAATTAACTGCTATTGGTTTTAATGCTCTGCCACGGCCAATTAAAGTGCATCGTTTCGCGTGCATCGGACTCCGCCGAAGGTTCCGGTTGGCCAATATCGATTCCTGTTCGGCCGTTGGAAATGGTTTTAATTGAACGCAGGGAAGCTGTGTTTTGAAGCAATTTCCTATTGCTCGCACACTCATAACGATCCTTAACGCATCGCATCGGGCCATTGTTAGTGGAAATGGCTCCATAAAGTCCAGAGGAAGCGAAAACCAAGCGTTCCGAGCGGACATAAAAGATGCGGTGCGCCGTTCACCGCAGGACACATTGTCTTTCGGGCGATGAACTCACTCAGCTCTCCTTTCTCCGTGTCGCTGCGAGTATCGCGTGTCAGTTGCGTGTCCTGGAAATGACAAACTTCGGTGGCGATGACGACAGCACACGGCTGACACAAGTAGGTTAAGCCGTACAGGACAGTACTCCTAGCCGTGCACGCAAGAGGGAATAGTTGAGCGATATGTCACACGGTCGAGGTCTCGGGCTAGTGCTGGAGAAACAGATTCGTGAGCCGAACAATAATCCACCAACATGGGCGAAGAAACAAGTTTTAAACATTCTGACAACATAACACACACATTCGACAGTGATAAAAGGCAAGAAACACAAAAAAAACACGCAGCACCAAACGCTTCAATGCGATCCAATGCCTGTACGCCTGGAAAGGGTTCCGACATTGACTTTGCCTCCAAACCGTACTCCGAGGGAGCTTTGGATTCCGCTGGCGTGTTGCGTTGAGGCTTTTCCTCCTCGTTCCACCTCAGGTTGAAGCGTTGGCTCTCACGATTCGCTGATCGTTTTGACAGTTGAGTTATCTTGTTATTCTCTCTGTCTGTGCCTTCGGTTCGGTCTTACCACCGTCTCCGCCGGGGTTGGTGGGATGGTCATTCCGTGCGAACAAATTTTCCAACGCTTCTATTGTTTCAGTTTCGACACGTTCCATTCCCGGCCCGACGCTTCCTGCCCCGCGTCCCCGTCGCGAGTCGAGTTCGATATGGGAACTTGCGGCAAGATGCGTATCGTGTCGAGCAGGCCGCATGCAAACGGCCGGGGAGGGTTGGTGAATTTAATATTGTCAAAAAGTTTAATTTATGGGTGAATAGAGCGAGCCAAAAAAAAAAGGTGGGAAAAAATGCTCAGCCGATCCTTGGAAAGTTTGATCCTGCTGCTAAAAGTTCTCACCGCACGGCAGAGAAGACGCGTCTGCGTGGGTTTGTTGATTCGATTTTCCGCCCAAAAGCCCCCGGTGCCCCGCGTGTCCATTACCCACTGGGAAATGTTCTACCCCGAGATGGGCAAAAAAAGTGGAGCAAACCCGAAAATGAAATAAAGATCCGACCACCTTGCAGCGCGCGCGGCTAGAATCGAGACGTAATTGGACACCCTGGGAAACTCGTCATCCCAAACCGCAAACCGTGCGCGCCGCTCGACGACCCAGCGAGCCAGGATCCAATAGGACACGGTGGTAAAGTGTGCCGGCGAAATCGAAACTGACAGTCGCGCACAACTCCACCACGCACGTACCGCGCCGGTGGAATCGATTCCCCGGCCGAACGCATCCGTAGGACCTTCATCAGAAAGGACCATTTTTCAAGCGGCACCAATATCGCCTTCTGCATGAGGATGCACGGTGGTGGTGGTGGTGGTGGTGGTGGGATTTGTTTCCATTGTGCCGTTCCCGCACTGTTCTTTTCGCGCTATTGTGCCCAAGAAGCTCAAGAAGACTCGGGCATGACGTCAAAACCACCAGCGCCCTCTTGAAGGACGATCACCGTCCACCGGGGCAAGCAGAATAGGCTGCGATCCTTTTGCGAGTGATGATCCTGACGGTGGTTCGGTGTTTGGTTGCTTGAAAAATACAATCGAATCGTTTCCTTGTGCGATGGTGCGGATTTTCTTCGTTTTTGGGTGAAAACATCTTTGTTTCTACCTGCGTTTTGGCAGTGTTGCGTACAGTTGCAGACAGCTTCAACAAGGGGACGCGCTGGAACGAATGCGATGATGGGAGACGGATGTGAAGTTTCTATTTGTGACCTCACCCGGTGAAGTGTACCGAAAATATTCTGCTAATAACCACTGAATGTTAAATACTCTCTTCCTCGATTTCATGACCTTTTGAGCTTCTCCTCTCCTCTCTCTCTCTCTCACTCCGTTAATCACTCGTTGTCGTCGGCTCATCCCTGCTGAGGTTCTTGTTTCCCCCTCGGTGCGATGATACGGATACACTTGGGCTCGCCTGTTCTTCCTTCCGTTTAGCACGGGTGCGATTAAGCGTGCAGCAGCCTCTGGTTGCTGTCTCTGGCCGCACAAAGGCAGGAAATGAGGGAGATTTTTCACCCCCCGGCACAATGCGGCGGGATTCGGTATTTACCGGGTACCGGGCTTCATTCAAACCCTGCCTCTAATGCCACGGCCGGCGCACAGACACAAACTGGATGCCGGAACGGGAGGGAGAATTAAACCGCCATTGTTTTCGTCAGTTCATTCATCATCCTAATCATGACCCGGTGTCGCGTCAATACCGGGCACAACACATAAACAGACATAAATAAACAAAACGCTCCAAACGACACCAGCGCGAGCGGGCGCGCATGAAGGAGCGAGTGAGACAACGAGACCGACCAGGCAAAACAACAGCAGCATACAAACAACAAAAAAAAAGATCACTCAAGAGCAGACTTATCACGGTGACACACACACAGCAACAAACGGTAGCGTCAGCTGAATTGGCATCAGCATTCGCGCAGACAAATGAGGAAAGAGATGCTGCAGCGCATCCTTTCTGCCCGTTGAAGGCGATTGTGTTTTTGGACGACAATTGTCATCCGGGTTTCGGTTTGGTCGGTCAAATGTCATCCACCGTCGTCAGTCGTCGCCTGCTTGGCGAGATTTCAGCTGCAGCGTTTGCGTGCCCGTTCGCTCGTTCTCATGCCTACTGCGATTTTCAAGAAAAACTCGTTCCGATCGTTAGCGCACGAGAAGGCGCTTCTAGGGCGGATAAGTTCTAGCATATGGCGGTGCGAAAACGACCGCGCCGTCGATTGATATGGTAGCGCCCGGGCTCATTTTTGCCTAATGACACCCGGATCCGAGCGAGTTGCCGCAGAAGGCGAATAATAGCTACTGCCGGCACCCCCTTGGGCCGTCCGGAGCCAGTTGAAGGACGAACGCTAATGGAGGCTGCGTGTGTTTTTGAAGTCTTAATTATTTCATGATGCAATCGAGCTCGCGCAAGGCGAAGTAACGGGTGTGACCATTTCTTGTCTCAGAGACAATCTCAGGGGGGGATAGTGCAGATACATTGCATTCTGCAATAGCACACCGTGGCAGCACTATTAATCATGTTTACTGATTCGATTGGACGACTGATGAGAACGTCCGATGAGAGAGACCTTCAATTGTTGCCGTTTATAGAGGGGGTCACATTGGTGCGACATCATTGCATTGCCTAGACTCATCCACAACAACGCTTTGGGACGGTTTTATATCGGTGCTGGAAACAGTAACAGCAGAGAAGCGTGACGAGCAGTCGCGTAATGTCCGTCTGGCAAATTGTGCGGACATCGTGCTTATGATCTTCGCTTGGATACGAAAATAAAAACCTATTACTCCTGGTGACGGTGACTCCCGGAGAAAGGGCCGCTGCTTGAGACGGGGTACATAAAAATCATGAGATACATAATTTATTATCTGACAGCAGAAGCGAGACCAACAACAACAACAACAAATACACAAACGGCTGCTTATTGCTCTGTAATGGCAGTAATCGTATGCAAATATTTGGCTTTGCGCTCGCTCGCGAACGGTATGCCAGGATCTTCTTGGTTTTATTGCAATCCCGCTGGTGGCTGCAGGCGGATGCAGCGGCAGACTCCACATAAAAACATAATATGTTGTTAAGTATAGGAAAAAAGCGGAGAGTTCGTTGCCTAACTCCAGCTGGTCACGGACCCGGTCATGGTGGAGCATGGCAGAAGATAACACAAACACACACACACACAGGAGGATACCTCGAAAGCCATCGAAAGCGTGGTGGTACAGTATGCCACCAGACCATTCCGCATGTGGCTTATGATTATCATCACTATAATCTTTGTCATGCTTGCGGGCTTGAAGGGAGCAACTGCGGCGACTAGGGTGCACTTGATACAAAATGGACCATACCTCTCGGCGTCTGCGATTGACTCTGCTGCCACGAATAACCTCCACGGTAAGCGCCAAAATGTCGATCATAGGAATAGCGAAACCCGCCCGCGTACCGAACAGATGGCTGCATGAACGTCGGTTTTCCCTCGAGCGATCGATCGCTTCTGATCGGAATGTAGCGAAATATGGTTGGCATTCGAGCGGTTCGGTGCGGTTCGCTCCTTGCAGCTCTTCCTCGTCGCCTCCAAACTTACCCCAGATGTCACCAGCTACCAAACGAGGAGCGGGATCGAGTGGAATGGGTGGAATGGCACGATTTTCCACTGAAAACACGAGCACGGCGACCGGCGCGAACAGGCGAAGGAAAGAAAAACGATTCGAAACAAAGTTCCTCCCGTCCCGAGAGCGAAGACAATAGATCGAGATTGTTAATTTTTTTACACATACTCACTTTTCCTCCCACCGGGGGCCCTCCAGGGTTATCCCTTTGGCCTGCCCGCGCGCCGGTACGGGGCTTCCCATTCATGTGAGTGTGTGGCTTGTGGTAGAGTTATGGTCTCTCGCTGGGTCGGTGGTATATTGGGATGCGAATGGGACACCCACCCAACCCGCCCCGGCAGCTGCTGCTGCTGCTGCTGCTGGGAAAGGGAAGGACAAAGGTCGTGAGTAGAGTCGTGCAATTTGATTTAAGGGAGTGTTATATATTTTTATTGATTTCACCCGATAACACCCGTGCATATGCATGTGCCGACCGTGCCGTGGCCGTGGATTTGTGCTTTTCCACGAATCACACTGAGGCAAGCAAGCTAGCATGCAAAGCACTCTCTTTCTCTCTCTCTCTTTCTCTGTTACACATACACACCTGACCCGGAGTGTTGTGAGAGTGTACATAAATTTACCCCGCTATGGATATAAATTATTTGCCGTGCAATTGTGTGATCTCCTTTTTCGCCCAGACAGCTGCCTCTGTGGCGAGCCATCTGCCGGTTTCGCCCAGTTTGGACACTCCGGGCCTCTCCGGTGCCGGTGCTTGGCAAGCGATGCAAATTGTTATTTTCTCTAAAAAGGAAGATACCAATTGACTCGTATGGACAGGCAGTGCAAAATATGAAGTGCCATCGAAACAAAGCGGGTGCGCGCGCGCAATTGGCTCGCGATTGTGGATGCTCGTTTCCTCCTCGTCAGGAAGTTGGCAACATTGTACGCGGAAGGCTATTTTGGGTGCGAAGAAACGCACGATGTGGTCTAATAGGTGGCAATAAACGATCGGGATCGATGGAGCGTTAAAAGGCGAGCGAAAACAACCCTCTGACGTGCACTGATTCACCTACCCCGTGAAATGTCAACAAAGCGGGCGTCTGGCAATGAAGTAAGAAATTTAATCATCTCCGAGCGTCATCTCCATCTCCCGCCCCATCAAGTCTAGCTTCTACTCGTTCCGTGGCGATTATCTTGTAAAACATCTTCCCATTCTAATAACAAAGGCACTAATAGCATGAAATATAATCCTTTTTTCGAGATGTGTGTGTGCGTGTGTGCGCGCGCGCGATCTTTTCGATACAACCCGCAGCGGAAAAGCGAGACTTTTATTCTTCGATCCGGCAGGCGCGGCATGCGCGCGCGTGTGCCTCTTTCTCTCTCTCTCTCCGTGGGCATTGCTGCATGAGCCGCAACGCACGGCATTCTATCTGTGGGCAGCGATCTAAATGAGGATCGCTAAATAACGCTAAAACCATTAAGAGATGAATTTTTTACCGCTCCCCTCGCGAGCGTCAGCGGCAGAAGATTCAGCTGCACCATCTGTCTGGTGATGCGCAGAGACAAGACGAAGTCGGGGTTTCTCGAGTGATCGCAAGACTCATCTTCTTTCACAAATTCCACAATGGGCGTGTGCATACACGCGCTCAATTTGCGTTTTTTTTTACTATTTGCCTGGGAAGTATACAGCAGGGATCGTTTCTACGCGATGACATATCGCTGGTGCAGGAAGCATGCGCAAACAGGAAAATGATCGAAGTGCGCCATGCTTCTTCGTGCACCTTGTGGCGAGGCGCGAAGAACGTACGCTAAGTAGGTTGCTCAGGTTGTATGATCGCCTGTTCCTAAAGCGATCACGGGATAAACAACATGCACTTAAGTGGCGTACCCTCCGAGAGTTGCTGTTCACTTTCGCTGCATGGCAAGGCGAAGAGAGAGAGAGAGAGGCTCCCGGCGGGAGGCTTTTCGAGGCGAGTGATTAATTTACACGCTATTTGTTTGTTTGAAAATTATTCTGACATGTTCTTGTTTCGGGACGGCACGTGTGGCGTGTTGCGCTGCGCAGACACGGTGGAACCGATCGCAGTGAGTGCTGTAAACAGAGTGCTGTCTAGCGAGTGCGTGAGGGTTTTGCTTTTTCCACCCAGCCACACACACACACATACGAATGTGACAAATGGTTCACGTAAGATCCATCCAGGAGAAGGAGCTGGAGGCGGGAGATCCCTCGCGGGAGTCAACGGTCAACGCGGCGGAGTTGATCCAAAGTTGTCAGATTCGTTTCCACGTCGTATGCGTCATCCGTTTAGACGAACGAATCCACTTTGACAGGGCCTTTCGGTGGCCAACATTTGGGTCAGTTTGATTTTTGCGCTCCCCGTCCCAAACTGTGCGCGGACGTGCGTCACACGCCATGACGAAACGGTGGGCCGCGGAGGATCGATCGGTGTTGTCCGAGATCGTCGAGTGATTTGATCGTCGTCCGGTTCGCGTGTTTGACAGCCGTGACGTAGATGATAAAAGTGAGATAATTTCTTAATTAGTTTCATGCCTCGGCTGTGCTGAGCGAACGGGTTCGGACGGGCCCAGCAGCTTCCTAGCGGCAGCCAAGTCCCTCCGACAACAAAACTACGCCAGTACGGTGATATTCAAATTCCTTTCCCGGGGTCGGAAGCTTCAAGCGGGACGGGCGCTTTCTGGTAGACCACGGAGATGACCGGGCACCAGATTGTGTGTGTGTGTGTGTGTGTGTTGATCGCAAAACAACAGCAACGAAAAAGAACGAAAATCGAAAAAAAAAACATTCCAATCAGACACGATTTTCATCCAAACGCTCGCATCTCGTGGGTCTCATAACGCAAAACATCGCACCGGAATGTAGGGAGGGGGTCAGGAGGGACGGGTGGTGGGTTGGAGGGTGAATGAACACATTCCCGCAAAAGATCCACACCCGGGGCCCCATATCTGGTTTCCAGATACATGTGCTCTGTTATGTTTTTGTTTATGTTGTTTGTACTGATCGTTTTGTGATGCTGTTGTTGTTGATGCTGTTCTTACCTCACTCTCTGAGTCGTGTGTATGTGTGCGTTTCGAGCCACCCGCTCCATTCGTGGACCCTCTCGCACTCTCCGGGCACAGCGCACCTGATCCCGTGTGCGCGGTACGCGATCCCAAGAACGGTCGTGTTGTCCGGAGCTATGCATCTCCGGAGGCTCTTGTCTGTTCGGTGGGATCTCCCCGTCGGCGGCGGCCCGAGCCGTGAAGTTCTCTCTCGGGCCCATTGTTTAAGGAGAATTTGAAAAATCTCCATCAATATCATTCGTGCCACGTTTGCACGCGTTCCTGCTCCGGCCCGGGTCCGGTGGGTTCCATCGGAAAACCATTAATCATAATACCGAGAGCGGGTGAGGTCGGACTTTTCGCGCGGCGGAATCTCGGCGAGACGCCGAAACCCTGTGCCCCTTTGTATTGGCCGTGAAGAATCGAAGCACGGACCCAGGCGTACGGCGAGAATCTCAGGTCCTCCAGTAGACGAAGGGTAGACGCGTTGGGACCTCGGGTTATGTACACCCTCAAAATAGGCGTAATTTGTTAATTAATATTTGACCTACCTGCACGCTAATGGTTCCGGGGTCGCTCGCGCTCACACTGGAGAACTGCTTGGAAAGGATTTAACCCATCCGGAAGACTGAAGAAACCAACAAAAAAACACGAGCTTGAAATCAATTTCTTCCAACTGTTGCTCTCAGCCACGCCATTTGCATTCCGCTCCAATCATCCCGCGTGTGGGATCGGGAGGAATTGTTTTATATTGGTGTTTGCCCGGGTCTTCTCGTTTGCGCTGTGTCAGTGTCAGTTCGCGCTATCCCCCGGGAGCGCCGCTGCATTTACTGTTACCGGTCCAGCCGTCGAAGCGCCCGAAGGCCGAACGCCGAAGTGTTGTTTTCTTCTCATGTTAGGCAACTTAAACGATCTATCAACATGTCAATTAACGGAACATGATTCATCGTGCGAGTATTTACTGCCTCACGTCTGGCATGATCCGTGAGCGAGTGGAGCGCGCCTCATCCGGGGAGTTTGAACGATTCGTGGCGTTGGCGTTGGTGATGTTGGTGAGTCGTTCGCAATCGAGCACTAAAATTGCAAACGCTGTTTTATACGTTTTGTTATTGCAATCCGGAATGTTTGTATAAAACCCTGCACGATACTTCACGGGTACGTCATCAAGAGATCTTCATAACGCTGCGTAGCTGCGTTGGGTTCGGTGCCATTACGAGCCATTGTCACGCACGCATCTGCTCCACCGAAGGAGACATCTAAATCCTACCTCAATCGCAGCGACCCCGAACCCCAAAAAGGATAGCGATAAGTTAGCAGCTAAATACACAATTTATATACCGGCGCACGAAACACCACGGCGCTATTAAAGCTTAAAGGGAGCAGTGACGGTGCCACCCGATGGATGGCACGCTGAATGGGAATCCAATTGTTCCACACAGGACAAAGGCACACCGAGACGTGGGTTCCCATCGGGTGTTTCCATGCGGTTTCCATTCTTGTGAGCCGCGCTCACTCATCGCTCATCTTACTCACGTTCACGCAATGAAGGGTGAGTTTTTGTGTCACCTGCGTCCAGGAGCGCGTCGCGATAGTCACGTCATCCGGCAGCGACAACTCAACCCAACCCAACCCAACTCCAGCTTTCCCCATCTCATTAGGAAAATTGAACGCTCTCTGCCAGCCAGCCAGCTAGCTCGAGCTCGAGCAGCAGCAACATTCGCGTAAGCCTCGAAAATGGCGACGCTGTGTTTGCGTGACACCAAACACAGATAAATACGCTTAAAGGACACGCTGCCCAAGGGGAGGGGATAAAACGAGGGGCGGACAGCACAAGCACACACACACACAAACACACAGAATGAAGTCGTTGCTGTTGCTGGTGAAAATGGGTGAAAAGTGAGAAAAACCCGAGAAGCGTAGCGTGTGTATAAAGAGCCAACCGTTCGTTATCTGCTGGTGACACCTACGAACGACTGTACAAAGGGGTGTGTGTGTGTGCGTGTGTGTATCAAAACCGTTTTCGGGTGGATCATGGCTTACTGAGAGTTGGGCGAACACACTGCATCAACGTGCTTGTGCTTGTAAGTATGCTTATGGGTTTAATGGAGTGAAATGATCCGGAGTAGTGGAGTGTTCCGACTTTGGTGGAGCATTTTGCCACAACTTGCCGTGGCGCGTTGTGGCCTCCTGCATGTCGTGTCGTTCGGAGTAACTCACTCTTTGAACTTTGAACGCCGACTACCAAGTTTTCCATTTTCTTGTCACTTTAGAGCGAGAGAGAAAGAGAGGAACGTCTTTCTTACCACTGGAGGAAAACGTTTCTCAACATCCACCATTAAAGTTGATAGTCTAATTCATTTCCCGGATTACATACCGGCACGTCCTTGCGCGCTCGTGGCTGTCGTAATTCATTTACATTAAATTAATAATGCCTATTGTGACAAAGTTTTCATTAAGACACCCTGGCCCTGCCCTTGCACCAAAAGGTGCGGTGTGTGAAAAGGTGAATAATTTAATTTCAATATAAAAGCCACTGTAATCACAGCCATAATCATTTTCGAAGCTCTCCAAATCTGCCTCCCGAACGCTCCGTTCTGTTCTCGGTTCCGGAGCGTGAGTTTGGCCGAGCGAGCGTCCACGGCCAGAGCACGGTGTGTACGGTTTGCAATTATAACGTGCCCACAGGTCCTTTATTGTTGCTGCGCGGCGGTGTGGCCCGACAGAGGATGCAGACGGTGCGCAGGAAGTGCGCGACTGCAGCGCGTAATGAGATGAATGATTTAAAAACATATTTTACTGCCGCTCTGGCGCCGGGTTTTGCGGGTTTGTGCCGAAATTTATGACGATTTTATGACGCTCCGGCGAAAACTGGAAATGGCTTTCGGGCGAAACGGCAACAATCAAATCGCTCTAGCAGGTCGTTTCGTCGTGGGATTGTAAATAACACACACACACACACTGGGGGGAAGAGTCAGTCAAATAAAAAACCTTAAATCAATCACGGTGGAACACGCTGGAACCGGAGGCGAGAGAAGTAATGCATTTTAAAGCCCTTTTGGAGTCAAGGTTAGTTTGGTTTGAGCGCCCTCCTCGCCTGTGTCTTTGTGGCTGGCGTTATTCGAGTCGCTTTATTCACGATCTAATCCTCGGCCTCGGTGGTTTTTAGAGCAAAAGCTCGTTTCGGGCGGTTTAAAGCTACCGGGCGTCCCTTTCGCGTCCCTGTCCATAAATCACTGTCTATCAAAACTGGCTTTGAATCTGGATTTGACTAGCAGGAATGTTGCCCGAACGAGCCGGAGCGATTCAGAAGCTGAAAGCACAGCAAGACTTTAAGAAGCTCGCTGAGAATGTGGCTTCCAGGCGTTTGAAATGTCCCTGTCCCCGTGAGAGCTCCGACCCGGACTTTTGTTTGACAACGAAACACGGAAAGGCATTCCCAACGGGAAGCAAGCGTGTTGTCACAGTGTTGGATGGAAATTCGGAACGATTTCCGCTACATAAAATTCCACCATAAAATAAAGAACCACCCTTTTGCGCCCATCCCCCTTGGGGGGATCATGTCCGTCCTCCCCTCCAGCTTATCACGGTCCCCGATCGATCCGGTTTCGCTTCTGCCCAGCGGTCATTTGTAATAATTAACGCACACTCATTAATTAACCCTTATCTGGGGCCACTCATCACGATCGATCGAGGCAGGCTCTGGCACACACGATGGCATATCGATCTCCTCCCGGCACGGACGCTTTCCCGCGCGAAGGCGAAGGGTGAAGGACAAATTCCCGGTCCTCCCCGATCTCGGCGACACGATAAGGCCCGGGTGCGCCCGGTTCTTCCGCGGTTCTGACGCCACACTTCGTCTTCCGTAGGCGCCTCCAGCACACGCGCGCCCGCTTCTCTCTCTCTCTCTCTCTCCGGCACGGGGAAAGAAAATCTGTGAACCTTCCCGATCGGACGCGGAGATGAATCTCGTCAAATTAAGATGAAGATTACGCATGCGCTCGAATATTAAGAGACAATAATTTCGGAAACGGTTAATTTGTACGTCTTTTCCGCTTTGCTCGCTGGTTTCTCTTCGGTTTCCCTCGTTTTCGATTCCGTTCTGAATGCCGGAGGAGGAATGCCTGTGGGACTGGTCCTGGTGCTGGATAATTTTCTCCCCATTTTGTTTCGGTTTTACGTAACGCTGGCGTCAAATATTTAAATGAGCATGCCTGGACTTAGGGGGGCACACGGAATAACTGGGCCGGCCGCGCGAGATGGACTCAATGGAGCAGCCGGGAATTAATTACGTTAGGGCGCCAGTGCCGGTGAGAGAAGTATCGCTTTACACACGTGGGTTTGGAGTGGACGAGGCGGCAGACAAAGGGGACAAACCTAGAGCGGGAACTGGAACCCCATGCCAAAGCGCCATGCACGGACGCTTGAAGCTAGGTCTTCGTTTCGGATGATTTAATTAAAAATATTCAAATGTATCGATCATTCTTGCGGGACGATTTGCCGCGTGACTTCGCTACAACCGTGCACGATTTATTTCAATAAGCAAGATCAATATGTCATTCCCGGTAATCCTAGCCAGTAACGAACCTAGTCACAAAGGGGTCACTCCGGGAGGATGCACTCTATGTAACCCTGCGCGCACACGCACACACGTGCGAGGAATATTAAAGAAAGCAAACAGAAACTTTGTTTCAGCAGTATCAGGGAGGGAAAACGCCGTTTTTCACACACCCCTTTCCGAGAAAGAAGCAGCCTTCCCATTTCGTTGGCAACATAGCGTCATTGTCACACGTCGAAAAAAACTCCAAACGGAGCTTGGTATGAGACAGAAGAAGGGCAAAAGAAAACTGAAACGTGTCCTACTTTGACGTTGGGGGAGTTGACAGCGCCAGAGGATAACGTTTATTTCTGTTTGCGGTGGGTGTGGTGATGCTGGAAAATCTGAATCTGAATACATAATAAACGGTTTTCAGTTCATTTCAACCACCCTCCTCCGTCCGTGGTCCGATGGCAAGTGTCGCTGGCAAACGTTGTCATCTTCCTATCGCCAGACGCGTCTAGGATCGTAAGAGGTTGACTTTAATAAAACCCGTTTTGCGGATGATATATAATCATAACGCTTAGTCGGGCATGAAAACGCGGGTATTTGGAAGGGATGTTTCGCTCGTGGAACGATTGAAAATATAACATAATTGTTTGAGAGTGTGAGAGAGAGCGAGCGAGAGTACGTATATCGAAAGTAACGAGCGACGCGTTTCGGCATAAGGATGCGCTCAAATGCGGGTGGCTTCAGACTTCAGGCACGGGAAGCTATCAGAAGGATCCTGACTAGTGCGGTCAACCCAAGGAACGCTCGCGTTCAATAGCGTGAAAGGATATCGGAAAGCGAAAGGAGTCAAAGAATAGCGTACTTGTCAAATCATTCGAAAATTATTTATTACCTTAATCGTCTCCCCATTCTAAGCCATTGGATGAAGATCATCGGACGATCCTAGAACGTTCACAACCCCTGTCTGCCCGATCGGGAACGCGGGTTTTTAATAATTTATTTTGGGAACCGACTTGACCGGGCATGAAAAGGCATTCCCGTTGGCCTTGGCCTTCGAAAAATTGGACAAACATATTAAAGCGATCATTTATTACGGCTGCACACGGGCATTCGGGGATCGCCCAGTCCCGTATTTCTCGTGTGTCTCGGTGTCGCCCCTTTGTGAAATCCCGGCTGACAGTTTTATTTGGGAGGATGGAAGGTTAAGTATTTTTATATTTTGGCTACAGTTTCTTTTGTGGCCCACGAGAGAGAAAAGAAGCTGAAACCTGCCGCTGTTCCCGATCGATTGGGAGCGATGATCGTGAGCTCGATCGGTGTGGTTTCTTTTTTTTTGTTATAAAGGCAATCGTTATCTCTTCTCCGTCCACAATTCTCTCTAGCAAAAGGGAGTCTGGTACTCGTTCAGTGAAGAGTTTCGTAATAAAAAAAGAATCGTCGAATAAAAATAAGCCGTTTAATTTGGAACTTAAGTATGGATTGTTCCGCCCGCTTGGGCGAAGATAAATGTTGAGAAATTTTATTACAATCCCGAAAGTTATGATGATTTTGAAAAATAGTCCAGCTGGGGTGGGAATAGGAAGTCGGACAAGTTCCATTCCCAGGACACTCATTGGCTGGAGCTAATAAAAACTCACGTTTTTCTCATGCATCGTGTGCAGGATGCGAACATTGGCGTCATTTGAAGCAATCCGTTGCTCATAGATTGTTGGGAAATTTCCATACCGCATGTTGCTTCCACGCAAGGTTGTTACGAGTACCTGGCCCGTGATGACCTTCATGTCTCAACATTGTAGAACCGTCCAAAGAAGCAGAAGACGTTCCAGGCAAACGCAAAAGAGAGAGTTGTGACTGACTAATTTTTCCTTCCCGAGGCTCATAAATCCATTAAAATCGAAATACGCAAACGCTGCGTGAAGGAAGGACTCCTCCACCGGACTCGGAAGGTCGCATTCCACGCCAAGAGGGACAGTGTTGCAAAAAAAAAACGAGGGAAAGATGTGCTCAAGAACACACACACACACAGGAAGAAAAACATGGTCATGCATGCACAGAATTCTGGGAGTCATCATAAATATCGTGCCAAAGGCTCGTCCCCGTGCACAGGCCGGAGACGATCGTCGCCCAGCCATAAATTCTAGCCTCTCCTTCGTCCTTCCCGGGCCGAGGAGTCCCTCCAGCCACGCCGCTCGAGCGTTGTGTGTTTGGGTTGTTTTTAATTTTTATTTTCACTCGACCTACCAACCTTCCTCGAAAGGCATCCGAAGTATGCCTCGACCGATTCGCTTTGGTATGGGCCTTCGCTGTCCGTGGCGTGTTGACCAGTCGCGGGACGCTAGAGATCCGTTCTCACTCTCTCTCTCTGTCGCTGTGCTGTGTTATTCACCGTTTGCCAAATGTATGATTTATGGATGTTGCGTTTTTCGCATTTGCCATTTCGATTGGCACGAAAATTTGAATATCCCATATGACGGAAAGCGATGCACAGACGCTGAAAGAGCGGTTTTTATGGCTTGTTGCTTGACTTCGGTTCATAAGCACTATAGGCCCCGACCCCGATAGCGCATGATGAATATGGCTTTATGAAATTGAAAAGCAAATTTCGAAACCAGATGAGATACTCTCTTCTCAGCGGATCGAGATCGAGCAGACAAAGCGCGACCTGATGACAAACCGACTCACCTGAGCAGCACATGATCAATATGACGGGCTGCATGTGCGCGTGATCAGAAGTGCAGTGAACCGCTGCTGTTGTGCATGTAAAACGTCATGTTGACGACCGACGACGATGACGAACGACTCTCGCCACAAAAAAAAACGGTATCTGTCAAACTCACGCACGCATCCAAGATCCCACTGGAAGCGCGGGCAGGACACGCAGGACAATTTTTCAACGCACTCTCCGATCTCTTACTAACTCCGTTTCTTCTTCTCTTTTCTTTTCCACCCACGGTGATTTACAGGTGAAAAGCCGTTCAAGTGCGAGCATGAGGGATGCGATAGGCGGTTCGCTAATTCATCCGATCGAAAGAAACATTCACACGTCCATACATCTGATAAGCCATATAACTGTCGTGTTAATGGTTGTGATAAATCTTACACTCATCCATCATCGCTGAGGAAACACATGAAGGTAAGTGTCAGTCGCGAGTTCCTCGCACTCCCTTCAGCTGCCGCAAACTGGTTTCCTTTTCCTTCAGCAGAGAGAGAGAGAGAGAGAAGGAGAGAAAAGAAACCAGGCAAACGGTTTTGTATGTAAAACAGCGAAAAGTACCACGAGGCGAGTGAAAAATAAATTGTTCCGAGATCCAGCGGGTCTGATAGAGACGATGATTTTTTAACTCGCGCACGCATCTCCTCGTGGGCCGTTCGTTCCGCAAACCTTGCCCGCTCCCTATCATCCGCGCTTCACGCTGTGAGCCGGGTGGTTGGGGGGTTTGTTGAATTCTCACGTTTCGTTTTCGGGGGTACTCCCGCGGACTCGGGCGTCAGTACTCGGATTCTAACCGGCACGGTTTCGTTCTTCCCCTTGCACTTGCTCCACAGGTCCACGGAAGTCTGGGCGAGAAGTCACCATCACACAACTACGACAGCGACGGTGAGGAGTCGAGCTCGGAGAGTGTCATCTCGGGTGGAACGCAGACGCCACCGCCGATCGGCCGGTTGCACGACACGCAGCACGCTCACAGCAAGCTGAGCGCGACGGCCGACTCCCTGCACGGCAACAACAACAACAACAACAGTAGCAGCACCAACAACAACAACAACAACAGCAGCGCAAGCAGCAACAGCGGCGGAAACAGCAGCACCTCCAAATCCTCGTCCAGCCTGCTCTCGCCCCCGATCAGTGGAAGCGGAAGTGGCGGTGGTGGCGGCACTGGTGGAAGCGGCAGTGGAACGTCATCTTCGAACGCGTCGTCGCATCTCAGCCAAACCCAGCATCACGGTCTGCACTCGTCCGGGGCGGCGCACCACGCGCACCAGCATCACCTGGCCACGCTGCAGAACCACGCGACCAGCCTCGCGCCGCCACCGCCGCAGCTGCCGCTCACGCCGGCCTCGTCCGTGTCACCGCAGGCGACCACGCCGTCCTCGATGCTGGTGGGGCACCACCACAACCACCACCTGCTGTACCACCACCCGCAGCACCACCCGAACGAGTGGTACTCGCCGACGCCGCCCGCCGGACCGGACACGATGAATCACCTGAACCACTTCAGCCACCACCATCACCACCACCTGGTGCACCACGGCCCGACGACGGCCTATTGAGACTAGCTGCTGCTGGAGGAGCTGTGCTTTAATTACTAAAGCTGCGACGGGCCGCGGCGGCAGCAGCAGCAGTAGCGCCCAACCGTCAAACGTCTCCGTCAGCTCCTCACCACTGATCGAACGCACCAACATACACCATACCAAAAAGAGGAAGAAACACAGAGAAATGTAGGTCCCGCGCTCCCATCCCCAGCAGTTAGCGTCTCGGGCGCGGAAGTGTACGAACATACCAATCCAAACTGATACCATTTTGTGCCTGCAAATCAATAATTCCCGCACACACACACACACACACTGTTAATGATGCTAGCCGGGCCGGAATGTTCAACGACTTCAGAATTCAGTTCAGCTTGCTTCTTCCTACTGTTTTTCCGTGGAGACCGAGCGCGCAGCAATGTCGCCTACTTCGTGTGTGTAAATATGACGAGCGCATTGTAGAGGAACGCAACGTCACGGTGCAGAAAGGTGCACGATACACGTTATATGTGTGATATATTCATCTTGCGTTAGAACCGTACTGTACATAGGGCGCGAGTGGCGCGAGAGACCCGCATGGGGTTGGGGAGCTGGGTTGGTATTGTTTTTTGGTAGATCCAGACACAAACCAGAACACTGCGTTCGCCTGCGCGGTGGCGATCTTGCCGCGTGTCGTTAGGCCGGGCCGAGCGAGATATTCGCCGAGGGTCCCGATCGATGTTTTAAACAAAGATGCAAAGTTAGCTAGGCGTGCCGATGTACTTAGGGCGGTGATGTACAGTTGTTTAAGGGGAAGTAGTGCTTAAGGGTATTTAAACGATGAGAGTAGCGAAAATGTATTACAAAAACGGATAGTAGTGGCGACGGCCACCGTGCGGTGTTTACGGTAAGGACCAAAAAGCGCGAAGATATGTCTGTGCGGACGTCTCACAACGAAACGGCTCGCTTTCCGATGGCGCAGAGAACACAACCAATTTTACAAAAACCACAAACCATGCCGCACCGAGCGGGTGATGCGTATGTATTTAAAAAAACGAACAGTCCAAACAGATGATGCGAGATGATGGAGGAGTTAGCGTATATTCAGAGAACTAAAGCAAACTATTATTATAATAAAGGCGAAAAATGCTGGCGCAATATGGCGATTGCGCGCGAGGGCGAGAGAAAATTTAATGAAAATAAAATATGTGAAGATTATAGTTCAAACAGGTAACGGTTGCGTTTTGTTTTTGCTAGCCACACCTTTGGGGGGAACTAACCCACTCATCCGAAATGGCGCTGTTGCGAGGGTAATCAATCTTTGCCTGTTCCTTTCGACTCGATTTGTTCCGCTGATAACGAGGCCGTTTAAAGCAGCCTTGCCGTTCGAGAGCAAATGGTTTCCACAATGCCCGAAAATGGTCACTGTCTTCGGTGGCTGACTCCTACAACCCATGGGCCATGTCCAATCAGTGTTTTCCCTCACACCTCACACGCGCACCTTCTAAGCAAACGGCTGCGCGCTCCCTCTCTCTCTCTCTCTCTCTCTGCCCGTGTTCTCGGTCCAGTTCCAACTCGTTTCGGAGCGCACGGAAAAAGTGGAGTTATGGTCTTGTTTTATGAATATTTAATTAATTATATGCTCATATTCATAAATATTAATTCCAGTTTTCTTCCCGTTCGCCTTCTTGCTGTCTCGGTTCTCGTCTCGGTTCTTGGGTGGATTCGATCGTTTCGTTTGCCATCCTTGTGTGCGGGGCGGCGGCCATCGGGCCATCTTCCCATTCCGGGACCTTCTTATTAGCCGGTCGGCGGACGGCGAAAGCGAAACAAGAGCGCACTGTTCCTTCGGGGTGTATGATTAACCGAATAAAAAAGTTATCCTGTCTCTTGATGATTTTATATTATTTTTATCAATAAATTAGTCGCCTTTTTGAGCCTCCACTTCACGTCACGATTACCTCTCCGAGGTTTACTCT
Source organism: Anopheles dirus (assembly GCA_000349145.1). Taxonomy (NCBI): domain Eukaryota; kingdom Metazoa; phylum Arthropoda; class Insecta; order Diptera; family Culicidae; genus Anopheles; species Anopheles dirus. The sequence goes on from KB672979.1 coordinate 1,213,106, forward strand.
TCCAACCGTTTGCCAGGCACGGTGCTTCTATGGCCTGTTTAAAGTTTTCTTCAAATCATTTAACCAGTTAGCACACACACACACCGCGGAACAGCGCCGGGAAGAAGGCGAGGCTCGACGGGCAACGAACAAAGATCGCGGTCGCGAGGGAAATATGGAGCTATCGGAATCATGCATCCTCGAATTTGAATCCAGCGCGAGAATCTCGACAAGTTCGGGCTCACTTCGCTCCCGTTCGAGCTTCCTACCTTGCGCGAGGGCCCGGTCCGCGGACAAGCGGGCTTTCGGACCCCGAAACGAATTATGACAGATAAAATATTTATAATTATAGAGTGTTCGTTTTATGATGTTTGTTTGTGATCGTTTACAATTTTTTGTACCTTTTCTCGCTTTTCTCATTCTCTCTCTCTTTCGTTCGCTTGTTGTCATTTGATTGCGCGTTATTCCACCCCCATCGGTTCGGTGTTTCTGGCCGTGCTGGCGGATCGTGGCCAGTCGACGTCGTCGTCGTCGACGACGTCGTGATCTTCGTGGTGCTGCAGACGACAACGGATAAGCATGGTGAGGCAGAGGAAGGCGATGGAAACGAATTCCCGAAATGAAATATTTAAATCGTTTCGTATCATCCATAAGCCCGCGCAGAACGATTAATCGTGGAAGGCAGAGGAGACCGGGGGCGACGCCAGAACGAAACAAAAAAATATCATAAGAAAACACAACAAATCTTACGTTCGAGACGGACCGATCCGCCGTGGTTTGCTAATTTTCGGTGCACCACGGCTAGGAACTATCGCCCGGTGCAGCTGCCGCTCGGGAAGCCCCAGCAGTCAAGGCCACGACTTGAGCGGAATCGAGACACTAAACTAAATCATCTCGCGGTGAGATGGTCGCGGGAGGGAGTTGAACCGGCGGGACACGAGTTATGCGGCACAAACTGCAACCTTAAATGGTGGCTTATTATTAACGTTTTGAAGAAATTTATTAGGAGCGATTTGCGCGGGGGTAAAACCAGCAACGATCGGGAGGATTAAACATAGACCATCGCCATCTTCCATAAGGGGAGCGCATCCCCGTTTGGGGTCTGCTTCTGCTTGCATAGCAAAGCAGATGGGTAAGCAGTTACTAAACACGGCGCCCCTTAATCAGCTGGTCTTAAAGTTTAATTGACCGAACCCCGAACCGCGCCGAACGCTTAATGCACCTTGCGCGTGCGGTAATGTCTTGGCATGGTCGGCACGATCGGCACGATCGGTACGCAGATTAAGCGCTTATCTCAGGTTTCATCGCTGAAACCAGAACCGTTCGATTGATTTCTGGTCCTCATTTGTCCCCACGTCCGCGTGTCTTGTGCTGGCGACAAACACACGCCCGCTTCTCCTAGCATACTACCGTTTCGGCGGGGATCGCGAACGAGCAAAACGTCCAAGAGAGACAGAGAGAGCAGGAGAGGAACATTAACATAAATATGAACATAAAATATAATTTATGAAAATTATCCTTGTCATAACCTGTTCCCAGCTACGTTCATTCAGTGATGCTTTCTGTTGCTTTTATTATCTACGAAATGTCTCTGCTCTGTCCCCGCTGCTCTGCCGAGGTGCTTTTGCTTGTGCTTTGCAGTGCAATAACGTGAGGCTCTCTTCCTTTCTCTCGAGCCGTTGGCCAAGCTCGCCACGTTCTCTAGTAGTAATAGTTTATTTCTATGCAGCCGAAGGGGCAGATCGGTCGTCGTCGAGTTTCCCGTTTCGCCCTTGGCAGATTGTTTATGTGACGTTTACCGGCAACGGCTCGCACGGCCGCTCGTAAGGCTGTGACAGTTCCCGGCAGCGGTCCACGGTAACATTGTCGCTCCGGTTGATCGGACGATCGGCTGGCTGTTGCTGTGGCCAATCCAATTTCGCTAATGAGGTGTTTGACATCGAGGCACATCCGAAAGCGGATGCGATTGGGTGAAATTACGATGAGCAGAAAGGCACGATGGAAATGATCATGTTGTAGCATCCTTTTCTGGGCGATTCTGTTCGATAGGGATGGTAACGCTAGAGATGGTGGCGATAGCTGCCATCGATGAGGGAATTGAATGGGATGTCATATGCCTTCTATGTTTCCAAGGAGGAACAGGAACAGTGGTCTTTTCAAAAAGACTGCGCTATTAGCGATGATCGCTAATGAAGTTAGTGTTTAATTAATCCCTCAGCCCTTTTATTCTCCTCAATATGAGATACATTTCAGAGTCGCGCCCTGTCACAATTGCTCAATGGGCCAAGAACGCGCCCGATGACCTTTTTCCGGTCGTGTTGCCGATCGTGAGCAATCGAAATGTGTGACGTTGATTGTGCAATCGGAAACATTGTCCCCTATCAGACCCTGCCTAGAGCAACCCACCCGTATCGTTCTCAACCCAATCACGTGTTCCGGATCTCGAGAACGCCGAAGAGGGTCTCGTGCCCACTCAAGAACCGTGCTCAAGAACACAGAAACAAAAACGGGGCCAACCGCGCAAACACGAACAGAGAATGCTTAATTTAATCATGTTTTGTCATAATCGTTAAATTTGAAAACGACCCTCGGGCCGGGAACAAATTGCTGCAGTCGTGCATTGACCATGATGGGAAGAAAGCCGCGGCAACTACGGGTATTGGTTCTTACGAGGCACACATGCGCACGGCCGAAGGACGCGGCAGAAACGAGCGCGGAAAACAATGTAACGAATATGCACATTTTGCGATAAAACAATTAGCATACAAAAACCACTCGCGTATCGCTAGCTTGCCAGTTGAAATCGTACGCTCCGCGATCGTTTCGTTGCTGTCGGTTTTGAGCGAAACAATAGCGGAAGGTGTATGGCCAACGTGCGCCTCATCACGCGCTCCGATACCTTTTGGGCGTTATCACTGCGAGCGAACGTGCGCTGAATATTGATGTGGTGATAGGGATGCACTGAACGAATCTTTCAACTTATGGGGTTCATATACAATTTCTTCCACTTCACTGTAAGCCCGTAATAGTTGGCACGCAATTTCGATTAGTCCAGAGACCAGAGACGAGAGACCAGATGCCCCAGGAGGGGGTCTTTCAGTTAAATTAATTCATAAACCAAGCCTACCGGTCGCACTTGTTGCGCCAGGTGAACGATCGACCCGTGTTGGACACCGCGAACGTAATCCGGTAACAACTGCCATCGGGAACGGATGGGATTCTGTTAGTTCACAGAACAAGCGCAGAGAGAAGCGTTCAAAAAACCATTTCCCAACTTGATTGATTTCTTGCCAAAAACAAAACCCCTAGCCAAACGAAACTGGGTGGGAGAAATAAATGGCCCACTGCCAGCAGAAGCGGCCACCGGTAGGCAGGCCTGGCAGGCACAGGAAGCAAACCCGGCAGCCGGCTTTCACTCTCGGGTAAAACACGAAAATAGATTTAACAGATTTTCAGCTTCTTAATCAAGTTCCTGTTTGCGCGGCTGGCGGAGGAAGAAATACACAAAAATCCACGAGACGGCCTGTGTGTATGTGTGTGTGTATGTGCGCTTAGGAAGGTGTTGGCAGCAAATCAATCGTCTTTTGCTCGGTTCGACCAACATAAAACACAATCTGTGGAGAATTGTGGAAAGATTCCCTCGCAGCCGCCTCTCCCGCTCTGTTTGCAATAATAAATTCTGGTGAAACAAAAGTGGTGGAATAAAGCTCATCAACATAAATTAGTCAACCCCGAGCATCAAAGGTCTCCTGGGTTCGGTTGGGGAGCGATCATAGGCCAACAATTTCATTGACAACCCGTGGAATGCCGTGCCATGATGAAGCATCCAATCATCCGGTGATTCGATGATGATAATGAACATTTATGGGCGTTGCGAGACCTTTTGGGGCTGGTGAGACGGGCAATGAAATATGACAAACGGAAATAGCTCCTCTGCCCCGCGACACGACACGGATTGATTGTTGATCGCTGTTTTGATCCATTCTCAATCGTTCCGTTGAATTGTTCGATTGATTTGCGTGATCGTCGCGTCTGCTTCTTGCTTTCGCACGCTGGAACAGCGGTTGGGAGGCGATTCATTCACAAAACTCTATCCCGACTGCCAAATGATGCGGCGTGGTCGCTGTCGTTTTGTCACAATAAATCCACCATCCACCGCATAATACCTGTTTTATGGCTGTTTAAAGTGTCGTTTCGTCCCGTCGTCAGCGGCACTATCGTCGGGTGGCTCGTCACGAAGACACTCGGGAGAACAAGCTTCTATTCATCAGATTATCTCCATTTCCGCTAGATGGCGCAAACAGACTCTTTGAGAAGAGAGCGAGAGAGAGAGAGAGGGGGGCAACAACAGAAAGAAACCAGAACAACAGCGAAACTTCTTGCCGCCCGACTCCACAACCAGTTTCCGTCATGGTCAGAGGACTCTTGTCAACTCGTCGTTGTCGTCGCCGTCGATATGGGGTAGAAATTTATTGACGGATTTTATGGTGAACATCGGAACGACTTGTATACACACATAAAACCCCGAGCGTAAGAGAAATCATACCGGCCGCTCACACATATCGCCACACAAGGCATGGGACGTCCAGCGTCCCGAACTGGAGCTCGGATTGGAGCGTGAAGAAAGCCGAAAACGGCGCGTCGACCGGCGAACGGCGAACGAGGAACGAGGAGCAATCGAAACAAAGTGGAGACAAAAGTTCCACCCTACGGCGAGCTATCAAACGCTCATAAATTCTTGCGTTTTATAGATCCGACACCATCCACCCTGTGCCATGTGGCTTTTACGTCCTTTACGCTCATCACTTGCAGCGTCTGCTCGAGCTGGCCGCCGATGAAGATGGTGGCTGTTGACCGTTTCGCTGCCGCTTAGTTCGAGGATCATCGGTTCGCGTGCACAGCGCACCGGAGGTTAGAACTTCTCAATGAATTTGCACCGAGCGCCTGTCCAACTAATATTGCAAGACGAAATCGTATTTTAATGCGAGCGTTTGACGTTTAACGAGCAGAAAATTTATGCACGATCTTTCAAAAACCCAGCCGTAAATAGATTTCCGATCAAAGGATAGTGAGCGTTTTACGGGGCAATTTTGTGGAACGGGGATTTCGAACGGGATTGTTGTGTGTTTCCGTTCTGCCGATTGGCACCTGTTAAGTTTGATTGGGTTACTTGTCCCTGGCAAGGATGCAGGATCTCACTCTCTAGCTTATTAAGCAGCGAAAAGGATTATATCGCGTTTAATAGCAGCGAATATCAATATAATTTTACAGTCAGAACTCCAATCTTGGCATCACGCACGCATTCAAGCTGTCATCGTCGTTTGACAGTACACCACGCTCCAAAGCACAGGGTGAACACTGGGGATTTATCAATCAGCGTCGGCAAGGAGCAATAACGAGGAACGCTTCGGTCCCCTCGTCAGATTGTTGAAACATTCAATCCATAAAATATGTTTATTAACTATCAGAGAGAGCTGGGATGCTGGTTGTGTAGATATAATTGCATCGTATATGTTACAGGGTGAAGGTGAATCTCATACGGGCACTTCACCACTTCACCATACGCGAGCACCTAGCGAGAGAGAGAGCAATCGTAGATGGCCATGCCGCTCAGTGAATAATCGCACAGGCTGCAACAAAAAACACAACCTTAGAAGAAGATGGAGAAGCAGTACGGGGTTCCAGATGCACGAGTAAGATGTACTTCGAAACGCGGCACAAATTGTCAACCATTGCCTCTGCGGGGTTCGCCGGAATGCAGTGCACTATGGGCGAACGCATGTTGGCAATTGTCAAACCGTGTCGGAGGAGTTATCAAACTGGTTGTGGAGCAGTGCTCTGGGCCGGGGAAGCAGCGTGTTCGAAGCTCAATTCGTTCGGAAGAAGAAACTCGATTACGTTCAAACGCTCCCGAGCCCACATCATTGCCTCGAAAAGTTCCACAGTTCAGCCGCAGTGTGGCCCGCTTAGAGCCCATCCCTAGTGCGCGGAGTGCATTTACATAAACCAGAATCTGGAGCTGCAGCAACACACGTGTAAGATTAAAAAGTTTTCCACTCCCTGATCGCGAGACGACCCTTGCGGACGACCGCGGAGCAGATGTACACGCACGCAGGGTAGGGTAGGTACAAATTTGTTAATATGCGCGTTATGTGTTGCGCTGGCTGATTGAACCACATTCGGTCCACGTCGCATGCCTCGGATGCGTTTTGTCGTGTTGCATTGCTGCGTCCTGTTCTGCGTGGAAGACACCGCATGAATGGACCGGCGGTGTCCTCCCTGGCGAACGCGCAAAGGTATCAGCGCGAGCAGCGCGACTTCAATTATAATTCGACTGTCCAATAAATTAGCCATTTGCCATCCTGGACCGCGCGGACACTCCATTCGGTTTTTCATTCGGTTAGTGCGGACGGACACCTGTGAAATTAACTTGTCCGCTTGCGCTTGCGGCTACACGCAGCACCCCGAGGACCCCGAGGGACCCGGCGGGGACAGATATTTAGATGTACTTCGAGCGGTCATAACTTTCATTCCGTGTCGTTCCGATGCACCGTTCCGTCCCTTTAGTGTGTACCGTCTTCTTATCCTGCTGGCCAGAAATCCAATCTACGCCGCCCCCAGCGCATTGGCGCACGTAATCGCTCTCTTATTGAAATAATTGACAGTTTTATTGAACTGTCGGCTAATTGATGTCTCCTTTCGGAGGGTTTGCGATTCGGATTCGGATTGCGAATTGCGATTTGCAATGACGCGCGCGCGCGCCCGCTCGCGCTGCATCGTGCGTTTTGTTGCATTGCTCCGGCGTAATTGATTACTCTACGCTGTACGGAAGATAAATTATGCTGATCGCGAGTTGCGATTGTTGCGAAACGCAAATAGCCGCCGGTCCCTGGAGCTGGCAGTCCCTGGAGGCGAACAGTTAGATTTCGAAAGCAATTTCCATATTTCTCTTTCACCTTCTGGCGTTGGGCACGCCGGCAGGCACGGCAGACGACGCAAGGAGCACACGAATGGCCGGAGAAAACATCAATGGAATGACGATTGGCTTTGGGTTGCAGGGAGAGGCATGGGACACGGGACAGGCACGGGCTGGTGATGATTTGTCGTCGATTGGCGTCGTCTAAGCGACGGTAGGAAATCTAATCCGCCTCGGAACACGTGTTTTAGATACGATTTTAAATAACTTATTCCATCGATCGATAGCTCATCGATCGATAGGAGCACGGCGGGATTTGGAAGGGGCGGTTGGGGGTGCGAGATAAGATCCCGAGTGTCGCAAGTCTAGCCCGCACGAGAGACTGTTTCTGTTCTGTGCGGCCATCCGTGGATCGTGCCTCTTTTAATTTCAAAGTTTGATGTCGTTACTCCTGTTTTGGAGTCAGATTTCCTGCGCCAGATAGTTCTTCTTCCGGGCGCGAGCGCGCGCGCGCGCACTGTTTGCAGCAGAACTCGGGAAAACGTACCAAAACGGGCGAAACACGACGATGTCGCCGGTGCGCGAGGTGCGATCGAGCGAGATTATAATTTATGCTCGCCCAGTCACAATAAAACGCTGAAACTAATCTTTATGAATGGGAATGAATGAAATGGCCTTTGAGTGCGCGTCCGAGGCTCGGCTGGGAGAACCTGGGAAGCTTCGGACGGGGGGGGCCGGCTTCGGGGATCCTTCCTCGGGAACCTATTTGGGACCGATTCGAAACGATCGTTAATGAATCGTTGAATAATAAACTGGGATGTTGGTTATTTTGGGGTCTGATTTTTGAGATTCCTTTTTAGGGTTTCTCAGCGACAGGGAGGGATGATGAAGCGCGTGTTGTAAATATGACAAGCACGCACGATAGGCAAGACAGGGGCGGGCTGTGCTGAAAGCTGAAATGAAGCGGAAGGTGCGATGGTAGCCACCAACCAGCTGTAGGATTCCTAGCAGATTAGGGTTTTTTTGCTGCGATATTAGTTGCGTTGAAGTTTGGCATCGAAATAAACGAATTTAAACGTTGATAGCTTCCTGCTGGAATGCTTCTCCTTTCCCAACATTAAAGATATGAGTCGCACATACATATATATTCGGCACAAAAAATAACAATCACCGTGCATGCGTCATACCGCTCGTTCAAGGGATTTGATTCGAAATGAATTTTTAAATTATATCCTTTCCACGAAAACGGAATCAGAACCAGAAGTTCTTCGAACTGTCTCGGGTTGAATACGATTCCGGCCCGTTCCGATTGCAAGAAACAAACGTTTGCGTGTGTCGAGCCACGAAAAAAGCCGGAGAAGAACGAGATGTCATCAGTGGAACATCTCTCGTGTGTGACACGTTCCAAGCGTCTCGGGGAGGTCTCAGTTCTGCCTCACTACTATGGCGTCACAACGTTAACAATCGAGCAAATTATTGTTACTGTTATTGGTTGGTATTTACGATATGCTTATACGGCCTTATAGGGCGTAATGATGCAGGAAGAGTTTCCGTTGAAGCTCATCTTCATGTTGAAATTCGAAGAAGGCCTCAGTAGGCATGAAATACTCCTACACGAACATGTGGATAGTTATAGAATGAAGCACGTCATTGAATGATTCCACGCTCAAAACCCGGAACCATTGATGCAAATTGTGTAACAAGACATTCCAATGGCAGTGTGCTCAAAATAGGAAGTAGCCGGACGCCCCGTCACTGTCAGCTCCAGACGCAATCGATACGTCCAACCTGACGTCGTAGTTTTTCAGACGTCATTATCGATCCCTATCTACGGCTCTGCCACTGGTGACGTTGGATGAAACGAAAACAAAAAACAAAGCCTGCTTCATACACTGCCGCGACTCGATTGCAACTGTTGCGTGAGAACAATCTTCCCGAAGTCCCGAATTCACCCGCGCTGCAGCAAGAAAGACGAGTCGCGCTTTCCCACCCTCCGCAAACAACAGCGCCGTGTGCGAGTGTGTGTGTCTGTGCAGTGCGAGATCCCTGTAATTTACTTCCGCGCAACCGGAACACTGCAGTTGATCGAGTAGGCGTTACCGGTACGGTGTGCCGGGTTTGGAACGGGGCTACAGAAAAAGGGTGGCGAAAAATGGGAACGGCGCGCACGGAGGGCCGACGACTGCAATGACGACGTGTGGCCCTATCAGCGCCAAACACGGGAATTAATCACGTTTGTTTGTTTGTCTGCGGTTCGGTTCACTCGTTGCCATAGGGACCGAAGGGCATACTTCCAGAGACGCGTGTTTAGTACGCCTGCTTGGATCGAGGATGCTATCAAATTGATCGGAAAATATGCTTTCGCGCGGGATATGACGAACGAACGAAAAAAAAACCCACCCCGACCGGGGGGAAAACGTTACATTGAAGTAAATATAATAACCATTCTCGTCAAACGCGCACGGCGTTCGTGCGTTGTCGTCAGTGTCCTCGCTCATTGACGTCTTTCGCACTGGCGGGGAGAGTCCTGCGGCCTTCCGCAGCTCGCGCCCGGGTTCCGTTGACGTCTTCGTTTGACGAGCCGACGCTGGACGCCCGAGTCATAGGCTTAAGGCAACGTTTTCATTTCGTTCCTATCGATGTATCCTTTTGGCGAGAAGTGCCCGACCGTGGCGGGGCTGGAAGGCTGCACACAATCGCTCGTCACAACAATAAGGAACGGTGTAATGCTAATGGATTTTGCCCGGGCACGGACCCCGGCCTTCCGAGTGAAGCCTGCAAGTGACAGCTTTGCCTATAGGCATTCGGTTGCGTTACGCAACATTGTGCCCGGTTCGGCCCGGTTCGATGAGCTTTGGACGTTGCGATATCATACGGAACGCCGGATTTTTGCCTTCCATCTCCCGAGAGCAGCAGCAGTAGCAGCGGTAGAAGGCGATACACAACATGACAGGCTTTTAAAACCCGGTAGCCAACCTGCATCGTATCGATCACTGTCACTCACGGCGCACGTAAACCGCACACGGTTCCTGCGGGTACCGTGCAGCTAGCTCGCTCGCAAACACACCCGCTAAAGTAAACGTTCAATTAGAAGGTGCAAAACGGTTCGTCAGCTTGCTCAAGAAACAAAAACACTAGCCCTGCCCTGCCACGGGCGGAGGAAAGCATCCCAAATTACCGACAAAACAACGAGTGTTGGTGTGCTCCAGCGATCCTTCGGGGCGATGGGTCGAGTCGACAGCAAACACACGCCATACGCACGCCTTCAGTGGCCCCTAGCGAGGGCTCGCTGAAGGAACATCCTCGGCACGGCGTGTGATGTAAAAATAACTAACATCAGTATTGTCTTTCTGTTTTGCTTGCTGATGTGTTTAGGTTGATGATCAAATTTCTCCCCTGCCGAAGCGTTGCATCGCACGGTGGAAAGGCAATACATCGATCCGTTCGAGCCGAATTCTGGTCGCATCGATCGAGTCGTGCTCCGATTGGACGAGATTGATTGAGCGGTCGTTGTGATAAGACGTTCCGGGGTGGCTCACCGTTGGGGGTCATTTGATTGAAGAAAGAAAAAGACACGCTTGTGTTAAAACCAAGTCAAGCGTTCTTTGTGTATCGCCAGGCAGGTGTCTATGAGCCATATTTTGTATTCAATTTGTCCCGAGTTTTTTTTTCCACAAAACCTTGAAGTTGATCTCAGTTACACGCTTCCAACGTCAGCTTCTGAGTTCACATTTCCAAGAACTTCACGCCACCAGCCAAAACCACTGTACTGCGCGCCGATCAGCGATACAAATCGGCTCCAATCCACTCGGCAGCACTCGGAGCACGAATTACTGCTAAAAAATCGATCAAGCTCATGTGTCGGCGAGTAGTTTAGCAATTAAAACGCCACCTCGCGCCCGGACACCTGTTCCCCATCGATCATCGTCGCGACTCGCTCGCGTGTGGAAAGGAGCTACTAATCGCTGCTGCTGCTGCTGCCGCCTAGATCGGAGCCCACAGGCTCAGCTAATGATGACATCCGATCAATGTCAAACAAGATGTTTTACGACAGATCTCTATCGGAAGGCAATAAATTTAAATCAGCTTAGCCTCTGCCGCCGCCCGGGGACATCTGCCTGCCGTGCCGGCTCCGGGATCGGGGTCGCTTTCAGGTGGCTCGGTGTCCTTTCATTTACATTTCATTTCCATTCCCGGAGGAACCGGTCCGCGAGAAAATCGGGGAAAGAGGCTTCTGACAGAAGGCAGCAAGAGGCCGGTGAGTGACAAACAGATTATCGCGCATTTGAATAATGTGTCACACTCTTCCACTTGCTTGCGATGCGAGATGTAATCTCGTACCGCTCTGCTTCCTTATTTCTTCATTTTCCCTGCGAGAGCCCGACGATGCGGAAGCACTAGGCGCCAGAAGCCGGAACACGCTGGAAGAGAACAGTCGTCAAACTACCGTCGCTTGCGTATCCATGGAGATTGATTGATTGATTGCTTCTGTACGCTTGACTAGAACGCTTCGTGCAACTAATCATCACCTGAGTTTACGGACGGCTCCAGTTTGATCGGTAAGCCGTTTTTTTTGCTCAATATTCTTGCTTCTTTAATGTTGCTTTAAATAAATGTTTGTAAATCAATGCAACGGTGGTCCCTGGCTGACAATGTGCTGTGCGCCAGATCGTGTGAGGTTCTGTGTGTCTTCTGCTGTCAATTTACGCCCTTCGGTGCTGAATAAAACATATCCAACACGCTTCTCTGTTGTGGAACGGAATGCGGCGTGTTGTGGGTTAGAATTTCGCCGTCATTATTATTTCCATCGCGTATCGATATCGATTTTGAACGTCGAAGCGTCCAAGTGCAGTGCAAAAAACGCAATCACCTTTACTCCGGTCCGTTCGAAACGAGCTTGGGTGCTTCTGCTATGACGAACGAAGCTTCCAGCCCGCCCCGTGTCGATGGGTGGTGTCCTGAATCAATAACCAATCCCCGCCTTCCCGAACCAATCGGACGTATCATCGACCCGGCACATTTTGAAACGGAGCCCGCTCGTAGTGAGAAGGTTCGCAAATTTAATTAAAACCCCGTGGCTCGACACCGTGCTCGCTCCTCTGTTCCACGGACCAAGATCAAATTAGATCTATTTCTTCGGGAGGGGAAACAATCGTTCCCCCGCGACTCATTTGGCTGTTTGTGTTCGGGACATCGATCGACCCGGAGCATGAAAAGCGGCCTGCTGTGGTGGCTTTCATCAACCGTTCGATCGGGTCGTGCATTCAATTAAGACATTTATGGTTTGCTAATTAACTTAGGCAGATCGCGTTTGGGTTTCCTTTGAACTGCTACGTTTTAGTAATCGTTTTGCGATACGCGCCGATAAGGGCCGAGAAAAGGGCCGCCCCGGTGGGGGCAGGAACCGCGCCATTTTCCACCCAACGCGTAGGGAAAGCAGGCCGGAAAAACTTGTCCAGTGTCCGTTTTGAGGCATACGCACCGGGCAGTCGCTGGAGTGCTCCGTCATCTTTGACGTCTGACAGTCTGCCGTGAGCGAATGCGTCAGGCTTCCGTTCGAGCCGCTCGATCGGGATGCGTTAATGCTCACGGGATAATTAATTACCGTGGTGATAAGCGGGACGGAACGAGCCCGGGCGGAAAGATTAAACGAAGTCCGCATGGCCACCGTGTCGCCCGGGGATACCCGATTGGGGACAACATTCTTCCACCAGTGTGCAGTGTGGACGAGAAGGGAAGAAAAAAGTGCAAACCTCCACATGCCGCCAACGTGTAAGGAGCGTCCAGCGGCCCGATCTTGACGTAATTAATTAGAGACTCACGATCGACCGGGGCGCTCTTGCAGTTGGAAGTGGTCCCCTTTCGAGGCGGCCGGTTTGCAGAGACTGACACAGACCTCCCCATCAACGGGGTCGGAGCTCGGTGCCAACCTGTGGTCCGTGGCTGCGGCTACGTGCAATAAATAATTCATGGTCCACGCCAATCTCAGCCCAACGCAAGATATTGGGTCCAAAATCTGGTTGGCTGCTCCGGTTTTTTATTAATTTCACCACCAATCCAACACACACACTGGCAGGCAGGGAGGATATCGAGGAAAGGAATTTTTATTTTGCACAATAAATTATTTTTCATCACGTTCTCCCCCCGCGTGGCTTCGGGCCGTCGTCCACCAGCGTTCAGACGCACACGATCGATTGATCGACTCGTCTCGTCCATCTTGTGTGGCGGAGAAGGCTCATTAGACGGCGATAGCGCAATGCGGTAGGTTTGGTTTTGAAGTCGACTAGATGTCGAAGGGCTGCCGTGCTCCGTGGGTCCATTGGAGCCCGGGGAAATGGTAGCACGGCTTCGATGGCGTGATTAATGCCCCATCAATCGACCTCACAACCGGAGCGCGGTTTGCGTTATGTGATTTGATTACGCTCACTGAAGGAATGTTTCATTGTAGCAATCGTACTGGACGGGTGAGAGCGGGCTCTTCATTTGTACTGAACAACGAGACGTAGAAGCGACCCATTCGGATAATCTAGAATGATGGGAAATGATTTCAACTAACTCCACTGGGATTGTAATCAGTTTATCGGTCAGCTTCGCACAGCATAGAGGGTGAACCGGCGATGAGTCAGTGAGAAAATCGGTGTAAAGTTGCCCCCCAAATAAAACGGTGCAGACTTCGTCCTGCGAGGGACGCGCGTCCGAAGAAGGGATTTCGGTGCGGGTGCAAAGCACGGAGCGTATGCTACTCACTTTGCACTGATTCAATTTTCCCCGCTTTCGGGTGCTGCCTAGGGCGTTTGAGGGAAGCTGTGCCGGAAACTGTGATAAACTTTTCCGATAAATGCAGTGTCAAAACATGAGTTTTGCTTCTGCTGCCGTGGAGGGTGTTGCAGCGATTTATCAGCATTTTATGAACATTTTATTTGGATTTTCCTACCGAAAGCGGTTGAATGTTTGCAGATAGAGGCACGTTACTCATTTCCTCCGTGACCTACGCTAACACACTATCCCTCAGGGGGAAACTTGTTACCCTGATTGAGTTAGGGAGCCAGCCACATCCCTTTGGCGGTATCGAAATCAACGCACACCGTATCACAGCAAGCAGAGATATGGCCCGAGATGTGTTTTCTTACGAGACGGGAAAAAGGATACACTTTTCCCGGCCGGCGGAATAGACACGGATCGTGCTCATAATTAAATGAGTTGATCATAATAAAACCCCGTAATGATTCTGAGTGGGGTGTTTGTCCCGCACGATGATCTATTTAACGCTGGCAGGGTCACCCCGCCGAGGCACAGGGTGCTATGGGAGTTTGCGGTTAGCAACCCTCGCTAAGCCCGCTGGCCATTGACACCGAGCGCTGGAACGCGTGCGGTAGCATTGATTTATTCCCAATTTTCGAGCGCGCACGTACGTGGTGAATGCTCAACACGTGTTTCGGGACGTCTGGCTTAAACGCCAGGTTGGTGTGTTTTATTTTCCCGTTTTTTTATTGGTGCGATGTGTGGTGGTGCGCGTTGTTTGAGTTGTTTTTTAATTAAATTATAGCGTTTGCTTTTTTAATAAACTGTCCGTGAATTTGACAATGATTTATTGGAAAACCGTGTCTCGCGCGTACGTTTCCCGGGCGTTCCGTTCCCGTGGGGTTGAACGGCCGTACGGCCTGTCCCCTGCTCGCGCTCGCTGCGAGTCGCGACCACAGCGAACATTCATGGCACTCGCGGCTTTAAGCAGCCATCGGACCAGGTGAGCACGGGTTCGATTCGGGTTGAATTATGGTCGTCGAATCAATCGAAACGAAACAACCTTTCCTCTCTTGCCAGTAATTGTCTCCTTTTGAAACGGAAAGCGATTCTTCTCAGCCGAAGAACAACAACCCGATGAAAGATCAATCTACACCTCTGCGGCTTGTATAGAAAACGCGAGTTAACGCGCTCGCCCGAGATTGGGTGAGCGATACGATGCTGGGGTTATTGGTGTTTTTTTATTATTCTGCCAAGAACACGCCCTAAAGTGACACGGTGATTGATGATGTTTAAAATTGTCGCTCGGGACAAGACAAGTCGGAGTTCCGCGTGTGCGTGTCTGCACGGACCGGACCAATAAAACCGCTGCCAGCGATCAAACATTTGATTTTAAACGATATGTAACTCTCACTGCTGATGGAACTGATAAACGTCACGGGATGGTATGGGATGTTAAGGAACAGATTTATATTAATGTTATTGTGTACTCTTCTAAATCCGGTCAGTATCTCGCTAGTACTTCACCAAACCAATTTCCTTCCGACAAAGAACTGTTCAATGGATCGGGTCCATTCTCTATGAAATGCTCCATTCATGCTGCATGATCAACATTTCGTTCTTCTGTTCTGGCTTAGGACTTGGGGTCTTCGGAGCTCCATTTTGCCACCATTCCTCCAGGCGGTTCAGCTAAGGGCAAAGCATAAGCCCACCTAAACCTAACCCAATCGAAGATCCGTTTTTTTTTTCAAGGTGGGAGAAGCGAAAAAAAACCCCCGAACAAACCATTCGCCTGCCCATTGTTCAATTATCGATCCATTAGTAGGCGTTGAAACAGAACGAATTGGTTGTGTTATTAATTTTATGGATGTTTTCCTTCACGGGGCTTTGCTTCTGGGGCCAATCTGCGGGGCCTTCCAGAACCGTCGTCATTATGTTATCTCATCTTTTTTTCTGCACTTTAGACGCAGCGATGATGATGATGATGATGCTGCTGCCGCTGTGGGTGCCGCCATTTTTCTTTGATCGAACCAAACGTGGATCATCTTGCGATCGGGCCGGCTGAGGAAGACGCGCGGTCTACCGTGACTGGCAGGGATTCTACGCGCCGCCAGCCGGTCTCCTGGAGGATCCGTCCGTGTCGGCCGTGTGCGCGATTCCCGGCCCCAGACGCCCTCCGGCGATGTCGATCGCCGCTGAGCGGGTTCTTCCGGGGAGAGATAGCCACCCCGGTGCTTCTCGCCACCACCGAAGGGCTACGGTTCCACCCCACTTCGGCCTGGAGGGTCTGGAGAACATAAAGCAGACATGCTGTCTGCGCTTGCTGGCCTGGCTGGCCCTGTTCGAAGCAGCGCGACTGCAAACCTCGCGCACAGCCAGATGCAAAGCGGGACGCACACACGGAAAGCATGCTGGAAACATAATAATATTTATGCTGCCTCTTCTGCCACTTGGTGTGTGTGAGAGCGAGAGAGAGCGAGCGAATCTGGGGCACTCTGTGTTGCAGCACGCGACATACCTGCTACAACGAGCCTGCCGAAGCCAAAGTGAGGTTAGGAAGGATGCGATCTTGTTAGCGCAACGTAGCGTCCCGCGTGTACGATTGTCTTACGAGCGTTGTTACCTACCTTCCCGTGGCCGCTCTGAGTGGCTCTCTGGAGCAACTTTCCCCGTCCACCTACTTAGCCGAGCGCAGTTAAAACAAACATAAATAAACAAAAATAAATGAATAAAATGAATTATGCGCTCGAATAGTTCCTGCCGTGCGTTCGCTGGAACTGGGGCGTACTCGGTGTAGTGGGAGATTTGTTGGTTTGTTTTTTGATGTGTTAACCTGACGATTGAGAACTAATTGCTTTATACTTCCTGTCGCTCGGCGTGGCGTTGTGAAGCGGGGAGTAGGACAGGCAGGTACTCCGAGAGCATCGGAGTTAGGCTGGCTTTATAGAGCAACAGTTATGGTCAGCACACACACACCACTCCATGAGGAAGGAGTCGTTTCTTCACACGAGGCGTGGGGAAGGAAATCGGAAACCGAACGATAGATTTATGATCTCACACTTGACGAGCCCGAGTACAACACTCGCTGGGCTCCGGGTTGGACAGGTTGTGAAACTCCACGAAGGAGGGGGAGACGAAGTTCAACAATCAGTGCTGCATAAAGTTTGATTTAGCAGGGTTTTTTCCCCTCTTCTCGAAAAAACAGATTCGAATCGTCTCGTGCAGCGACCCATAAATGGAGCGTATCAGATAAAAAGTAGCCACGGAGCTGCGATCTTCCGAGCACGGCCCGGCTGGGTTGCCAGCCCGTGGAAAGGAGTCTAGCTGATTGATTTACGACCCGAGGGGTCATTCGTTTTATTTGAACCTAGCCATCGACTGCGGACTATCATTCCTTGATTCTTCCAAATGTCAATACACTACCCATTCAAACCTGATCGCTCCACGCACTCTCGCCACATGGGGAGAGATAGACACGTCAGTGATACTTTGTTGGTTTGACAGATTGTTTAGATAATAGCGCCGGGTTTCGGTGTCGATTTTTGTAGCCCCCAAGCACCGATCGATCGATCGATCGATCAAACCGATCATATAACGGAGCGCTTATTGCTGTTGTTGTTGTTGTTGTTGTTTGGGGGCCCGTTTGTTTTATTGATATTAAAATCTGAGTTTGTTTTCAATACTCGTCACCCGGTACTTTTTGTTTTTATCAGCATCCAGGAAGGCGGGAGTGAGTGTGTGTGTTTATTTTGAATGCCTTGTATCTTAGGTACCGCTCAGATTCATCCTCAAGCCGGCTCCCAACTGTCTGTGCATGGTTTCTGTTCCGGGAAGAGCTAAGCGCAGCCATCCACTGAACGTGTCCAATTAGGCATTGTTGGTCGAGGTTCGTAGAACGCGTGAGACCTCCTGCACACCCGCAGGACTTTCTTCGTGTGAGGGTCATGAGAGGTAAAATTAGTAAAAAAAATACATCATCTCAAAAACGAATAATTAATAACATCACTTTAGGGGCTTTGTTATCCTTGATGTATGCTCGCTTTGTTGTGTGGGTCTGCAGGGTAGCAGGGTCAGTCCATTTGCTGACCAGTCCAGCTGTTTGTGTTGCTGACCATTTGTCAAAACGATCCGTGGAGAGGCTGAAAACAATTCTACCGCGTGCAGCATGACGTTGCCGAAGGTACAATGGACGGACCGGAGCGATTTAGATTCGGTTATCGAGCGATTTTTCTTTCTTCGTACAAAGTTTTATATACGATAAGAATTCGAGAATGTTTTAGACAATTAATTTCAAATTTGTAGTATGAATCGCATTAAACATTTTTCGCAGATCATAGCAAGCTGGCATTAAATTTGACAGCACAGCAATTGACTTCTGCAGGACGACGAAATGTTTAAACAGGTGCGCCCGGGAACCCGATCGATTCCCTTCAGATTTTGCATACCGAATCAAACGACAGGCAATGACGCAAGCGTTCCGATAATCCGATTAGCCGGATCTACAAACAAAACCGTCAGCCTAAACACACCCAAAGAACATCATCGCCCCGAGGAGGGGAGCCGTCTGGCAAGCGGGAAAATCTGCTACAAAAACAAGCAATAAACTAGGATCATCGCTGCGATTCGGCACGAATGGGGAACATGCATTTTTTTTTGTTGCAAACTAATCAGCTTTCCCGCGCACTCTGCCGGAGGGGGCGCACACCGGAATGGGAAAACAAATTAATTGAGATTATAGAGTCCCTCGGTGCGCGTGTTTTAATTGACTTTTTCACTTTTTCGTGTTTCAATTGACTGTTTGCGAATGGAATTTGCGCAAATCGGATCGAGAAGAATCGAGCCAAAATATTTGCTTCCCTCGGTTCGGAATGCGTGCCGGTGACGTTGACTGGGCTTTGGGGAAAGATTTTTGTTTTCGGTTTCGTTCTCGCAGATAGCGCGATTTGTTTGCGAGCAGAAAGGACATTATGTTTAATGCGCTTTTAAAGTAGCATCTTCTGGGAAATAGATACTCTGTAGATGGAGAACAAAAAACGCACACACAAACCACGAGGAGAGCAGGGAAACGGAAAGTGATCCAAGAGTTACATTGTTTCCGGCGATTTCCGCTGCGCATTCTTGCTGTGTTGTGTGGATACTTCGCAGCTTGGGAAGTGTGCAGTTTGTATGTGTTTTTTTTTGCGCATTATTCATCCCATCGCCCTTGCGAGGAGAGCGCACCGTGATAGTATCGCAAGACAACCACCCCATTTGCTGTGCTGAGTCAATAAAACCGGCAACCGGCCCGATAGTAGATCTTCTGGAGTGACGGAAGCCTCTGGAACTCGCGCTGGCAAACCGACTCGGTTTGCTACACTTCCTCGCCGTTTGTGTTGCCTTTTTTTGCGCTCAGGAAGCACGCCTAGAAACGATGCTCTCAGGCTTCCTGCTGCTGTCGAACGATGTTGGAAACAAAAAAAAAACAAGCGAGGCTTCTCCAAGAAAGATTGCCAAATTTATGTGTCCTCACACGATTTACGAACGCGCGCTCGGGAGCCCGGAAAGGAAGCAGTTGGGGGAAGCGGGCGCTACGAGAGAAGAGTTACGATTTGGCTGAATGTGCTGGATCTCCATTTTTATCGGCTCAGAAAGTGGCCATTCCGCAGCAGCGCCAGGATCTCAGGTTGGCGTTACGACAGACGCGTACGTCATCTTGTCGCTTGTGAATAGTCATTTGGAGAGATATGTTTCACACGAAACTACTAAGGACACACACACACACACGCAGAGGAGATTGATGGTTGTTTATGCCTCCAAGCGAAGGCTGTGAAACGATCTGAATTGTTCTGATTAGGAAACATTTCTATGCCGTAAAAAGGACCGTTCCGTGCCGCCTGAGATGTCCTTAGCGGAGAGTCCTTTACCGTAACGTGGATCATCGATTTCCACGATCAAAGACGAACAACGCACACATTGTGGATCTCGACGAGGACCGCATAAACGTCATTTATCCTTGCACACGTGAGGACACACAAACCTCTACCGTGGGGCCCTTTCATGGCGGGTTCGGGCCGCCGCTTTGTCCACCGTCCGTTACTCGACTCGATCATCAATCACAGCGCGTGAAGGATCTTTCCAAGCTTGTCCCCGCAGAGATCAAGTGCCGTCACAGTGCGCCGGTGAGTGTGTGTGTGTGTGAGTCTCGGACGTTAATAGACGTTTAATGATCGCAGTAGACGTTGCGGTGCTCTTGTTACACAATGTCTCTGGAAGGTCCATCTCGGCTCGGCTCCAGTGCATCTAACTCCGTGAACACACACACACATGCGGTGGGAACTCATGATAAAGGATGCCGGCAAATGGCGTTGCGGTTTGTGGTGTTTGGCCCCGTCGTTCAATAAATCACGCATCATTAAACTCCAATTCAAACAACGGCGACCGCCTCGGAATGGGAAATGGGACGAAGCATAATAGTAATAAAAAAGCAACCCTCACAACAACGACGGACGCCGCAAGGACATTCTCGGTGCACTCGGGTGACAAACGCGGGGAAAGCACTGTCCTGTCTTTCCGTTCCTGATACTTTTCTTCACCACCTCCTCGACGTCAGCCCCGGAAACAGGAAGCGATTCATAACTGGCGAATTCATCGTTATGAATCATAAAATAGCATCCTTGTCTCACTGCCGTGGCACACTCTTGGCCCACTTTATCCCCTTCCGGCGCAGGTCAGCCGCATCAGCCGGCAGCCGGCCAGAAGGTGCTGCCGCTACTGTTGACGAAATTTATGAGTTCCCAAACACGTCCCCGGCCGTGGCGTCAGTGTGCAACAAACCACGCGAACACGTCCGCCCGGCACGTGCTGAAGGAGCGCGCGGTCACCCTCTAAAGGCTACGCGCAAGGACCTTCCGACTCGTCGGGACAATATTGATAGAAATGTAATCCTTCGTCGCAACACCGTTATTAGACTATTTATTTATCGCACGCACACATCCGCGATTCTTCGCCGGTCCATTTCAGGCGCGGCACACTAGATTGATAGTTGTACCTGTTCCTAATGACAACTGCGTACGTCAACTGTGTGTGACGGCACGTGTGTCCCGTCCGCTTTCAGTCTGCAAGTGTCACCAGCAACATTCAAATTGGTCTGAATAAAAACAAAACTGGAGCCATTGCAATTAGCAGTAGGATCTCAAATTTCAGCAAACATTCCGGTCGATCCCGTTTCGGGTGCAATTCCAATCACATTCTCTCGGTCGCTTTATCGCCACGCCACAAAACAAACGAAGCCCTCCCGTCGACGAAATCGTATTAAAAATCATGTTTGCGATTCCCGATTGCCGATGATAATAAAGCAAAAAAACACGGAAGCTTGTTATAGAGATCTGAAAGCTCATCCATCAACACACACACACACTCGCTCTCCACCCTCGCTGATAAAAAAGCGCACCGAATGGCTGAAAAATCTGTTTGATATAATTCAATTTGCTCGCCGGGTCGATTGTCGCCCCTTTCGTTGGCATTATTTGTCCATTTACACGGCCACCAGGCATGCCTGACGGTGACCGTTGTCGTAATTAAATATTTTAAAATGT
The DNA here is from genome assembly GCA_000349145.1 of Anopheles dirus. Taxonomy (NCBI): domain Eukaryota; kingdom Metazoa; phylum Arthropoda; class Insecta; order Diptera; family Culicidae; genus Anopheles; species Anopheles dirus. The sequence goes on from KB672979.1 coordinate 1,234,316, forward strand.
GTTGTTATCAGTGCGACGACATGTGCAATTCGCTTTGTGTTCGGTGTTGCGGTGTTATTGATTGCGTTTTTTTTTCGTCCTCTTCGCGATTGTTCTCCTTTTGATAATCGATTTTTTGTTACCTCATTCATAGTTTTTAATGGATGCATTCCATGGGTACAAAAAAGAAGTTTTGCACACAGTTCCGGGATCGGATCAACGCATTGATTGTGTACCGTGACCTGTGGCTACACCGGCCAACCCCCCCCCCCCCCCCCCCCCCCCCCTCCCAGCACAGTGGTGGTGAAAAATGGTCACATAAAAATGCATTTTTATTGTCGTTAAGCGTTGAGTGATGTATGCCCAGCTTTTTTTTGTTGGTTTTTCGCAACCAATTTCGCTACCATCGATGAGCTGCATCTGCATTGTGCGTCCAGAGCAGCAGGGAGCGAGCGAGCGATTGAGATTGTCATACTCAAAAGCGGAGCGAACCAGCGGGAGTTGATAACGAGTTGATCGGGTCGGGGAGATCCGGCAAAAACGCGAGTTGTCGAATAATCTGATTACTTTCGACCGCAAGTGGTCGGCTGTCGATTGTCGGGATTGCCTGCCCGACAGACGAGATTCTAATCGGTGAGATTAAATTAATCAAAACGAAACTAGACAAAACAAAGTCTTCACGGCGTCTGATGTGTCTGATCAACCACAACAGCCGCATCGCACACATCCATCGCTCATAACCGACTCGAAATGCCTCTCAAACACCCGGGCCCGATCTCGGGCAAAAGGGGTTTGGGTAGTTGATACAAAAGTTATGATCCCCTCGGGTTGAGCTCCTCAATCATGCTTAGAACGCTTCGATCAAGCGCGTTTGTACGCAAGTGCCACGCAAGTAACCGAAATCACGGCCAATTTTCCTGGAAGGCTTTATAAATTTGTCTACCTTCGCGCTCCGGCACCGCATCCTCCGAGAGCACCGTAATAAAATTAAATCGATCGTTCACGGCGAGAGAACCCGAAACGGGACGCACGGCCCGTGCGTTGATAGTGGGATAGATTAGAATCAGGATTGCTGAAGATAAGTCGGTGGCGGTGGACGTGGGATTGAGACGGAGAGCCAGGCGGCGGCGAGGATTTGATCTAGACCGGTCCGTGCATCCGTGACGAGGGTGTGCGGAGCCGGGGCCAGGGATTGACCGTGTAACGTATTTCAATATTTATTTTATTATTAATGACCATCGTTTTTATTTATGCTCTAGACTTTGGGTCGTCTGGTCGGTTTCTCGCATTCGAGACCGGAGACCTGTGTGTTCGACCATCTCCACCCGGTTCGGGGCCGGGATGGTTCAAGTTTTATTGGAGTTTTTGTTGCCAAAAATTAACCCACTCACAGCAGAGAGGGAGCCAGGGATAACACATGCAGATCGCGAATTATGATTTTGTTGTTGTTCGTTCGTTTGTCATCCGTGCGGGATGCATCGCTCCGTTCGGAGATCAGGATCGCGCGGCACGCCGGGGACAAGGTCATCCGCGGTTGTCTGATCACGGTCACTGGTGAGCTGTGTGCGATTATGATTTGTTTGAAATGCATCCTGCCCGGGCGGGTGTCTGTGCGAGTCACAACGCTGAATGCATAGCTAATTTCCCCCCAAATTGTAATATATGAGTTTTTGAAAACTGTCTTATGCTCATCGAACCGCGATCGGGTCGGCTGCTCTTGCTGTTATTTCGGAGCATGCTGTTGTATTGTTTAATCCTTCTTCTGCCCGAAGCATTCCACCAGATTTAGGGGGAGGGATAGAAGGATGACGGTAAAAAATGGCCACGAAAAGGTCACGGTGATTTACCAATAGGACCCTCCTCCGGCTGCCTTCTACCTGGGACCGGGACCGGGGTCCGTTGCATCCTGTTTGTTTTTATTCTAATTTAGTTTTACTGATGCTTGTTTCGTTTTTTTAGTGTGTGTGTGTGTGTGCCACAAGGAATTTCGGAACTTTTTGTTGCATGTTCCACCTATAGGGCTCACAGAAAGGAGATGATTTAGCCGGAAAGGAATGTGGAACGTGAATAAAAAGAACACACAAGTGACCTTGCACCAGACACTCAGACGGCGTAGTCGCATGACCTAAATCAGATCCTGGTTCAGGTAAGGGGGTTTCCAAAGGGTTTCCAAAGAAAGCTACCTTCAGGAAGAAGTTGAAGGTCGGCCCAATAGTCATAAGCAAATGAAGTGAAAATAAAAATACGTTTTGTAAACTTTCATACAACAACCCTCCAGCAGCAATACGTTACGAATCGTCTTCCCTTTCGCGATCGTCGGTGGACCACACATAAATCATAATTTGGCATTGCCGTCCTACCGAAACAATTATAACGTCAGCGACCTGCGCCCAGCCGTACGGAGCATACGCCGGCGATCGCGAACCACCGCCACGAGGGCGATCGCCGACCGGCGCGCCCGGGTGGACGAAATAATTTATGAACTGACTTATAAATCGATTATCTTCAAAGATATCTCCGACTGCCCACGGCGAAATGTCACCGACACACGGGTAAGTATCCGCGGATGGTATTGGCTGTTTTTTATTGGTTCGCCCTGCCCGACGCCGTCTGGGCCCTTTGTTTGGTTTATTGGTTTGATTTTCGACTGCCAATCTCGGCTCCGTCAGCCAGTTTGTCATGATCGTCATGATACGCCGGATCGTGCGGCAAGATCGGAAGCAGCCGCAATCGGATGGTAGCAGTGTAGTAAAGGGGGAAGAAGTAAACAAAAAAACGACGACAACGTACCTTCTGATTGATGATCAATCGGGAACGACCACATAAACTGTTGGATCAGAAGCACATCAGATTGTGGCAAACCCATCTGCACGCGGCATCATCCGTGCAATCCACCTAAAACGAACGAGAATGTCGGGTGGTTATTTCAAATTGTTGCTGTAGCGCTAACTTTGAAGGGGTTCGCTAAAGTCACGTTTACGGAGCGGTGTGGGTTGAGTTGAAATTCCGAGGCCGGGAATTCCAATACCTAATCTCCAACCATGGTAAGCGTAACATTTGATATAGTTTTGTTGCCAACGCATTGTTTATCAAACTGTAATTAGAACTAATTTCATTGAATACATTTCATCCGTCCATCATCCCCTGGGGGAATGGCAGAGACGCATGCAACTACAACAACGCACTCCAACACGAGCAAGTCTATTTAGTCCACCGTACTGGCTTTATGAATAAAACATGCAAGGGACCGTTTTTTCCCATCGCGCTCGTGCGATTTATGCATTCTTCACATTTATAAAATTGTTTCAAATAAATTATTAAATTGTACGTCCGACGGGGGTTTTTGTTTGGGGATCGATTGGATCGGTTCGGTTTGTGTGTGTTTTTTTTTTTAGACTGAAACCCGTGAGCACGATGCGGTTGTGATTGATTTGGTTTTTGTGTTCACGCGAACGGAATAATCGCTGGCGCCATCTCGAAATCCTTCCAACGGAAGACAAATGTTCAATCAATCTTGTTCGGGTGGTTTTTATTTCGATACCATTCGCTTCGGTGTATTTGTGTAGGTTCCACTTGGGCTTGCGCAATAGATTAAAGTGACCTGGAAGAAGTCCTGAAGAAATTATTAGTTGGAACAATGTACCAATGATTATCACAAAACTTTCTTATAGTTTGGTGAAGTTGATTTTAATACAAGTGGATTGAAAATCGTCAAAAACATTCAAATGCTACGCCTATTATACCTGTAGTTTCGCTTATCGATTACGTCATCAATTTAAATATTATTTTCCACAAAAGATCGGACGTAAAAAATACTCACAGTTATGGTTACAACATTTATTTCCAAAACATCAGACCCTGCCCGTTTACTTTACTTTTTCTTACCTTTTCCTGCTCCACCGGAAGCTTTAGAAGAGCTCGCCTTGGCGGCTCCACCAGCGGCTGGCTTTTTCTTGATTTTGATGAACGCGTTATCATCGATTTTGTCTTCCTTTTCCTCCTCGTCGGAGTGCGCGCCGGCATCGGCCTGTTCGCCGTCCATCTCGTACAGCCCGTCCATATCGTCCTGGCCCGGTGCGTCCTGTGCCTTCTTTTTCACCGTCGTCATCGCAGAGTACGAATACGGGGCAATCTCCTTGTTGTACGCCCGTGTCAGTGCCGCCTTCACCTTCCCGTCGACCGAGTCCATCGGGCTCTTGCGCTTTGGCCACGTGCTTAGCTCCACCAGTGAGTCGATATCTTCACGCAGCAGACGATACTGCTTGATGACCTCCAGCGAGTCGTGAACTCCCTCGGAACCACGCTGCTGCAGCGGCTGCACGATCGTGCGTAGGAGATGTGGTGCATAGTCCAGCCGAATGGCAAGCCTCGAACCGGACGTCGCTACCCGCGTGTGATCGTGGATCTCCTGAGCCAGCCGTTTGCGTTTGTTCGATTTGGAGTTTTTGCCAAGCCAGCCCGGAAAATTGATTTGCCCGGTGAAGTGACCCTCCATAAACTCACCCGGCATAACGGAGCTGTACATGGCCTGCACCGGAAGCAACGTCCAGGCCATGCTGGACCGAATCCTGCGATCTACCATATCACCGCGGCTCAAACTGTCCGCCGTCATCGCAATCCTGTCCAGCCACTCTGTGCGCGGTGCCTTCGGTTGCACCTTCAGATAGTTCTCCTGGACGAAGAGCGGGGCGATGTTGTAGTCGTGGAAAAACAGGTCCGCCTTATCGTTGAGCGTCATGGTCTTGTGATCCTCGGCCGAAAACACCTTTCGTATAACGTCCCACGGGCCGATCTTTATGTCTTTCTTGGCAGAATCCGCCTGTTTCTTTGCTGAGTCCACCGAAAGCGAAGCGGCCATCGATTTGCCTGCACTGTACAGTGCGAGATGGTTTAGCGTTTGCCTCACGTCACCTCCGGTGCCGGATATAATCTCCTCCAGCACGCCGGGCGACAGTTTCAGCTGCTCCTTGAAGCAAACCGACATCATAGCGCCCTTGATCTGCTCCACCCGCGGCCGGCTGAATCGCAGATCGAAGCAGTAATTTACCAGCGACCTAATTTTCGGATGATTTCGATCGTTGCACATACAGATGACCGGGATGTGGCTGTCTTTGATCAGCGCGATCAGTTCCTGCATGCCCCCGCGGTCCTCATTGCCCGCCATACCGTCCACTTCGTCCATCAGGAGCACGTGCTTACTGGAGACCGTTTCACTCCGGCCACCGAAGTATCCAGCCAGCGACTTGCTGTTCAGCAGTTCCGACACTTCCTCCTTCAAGAGCCTCTTGCTGCGCGTATCCGATGCGTTGAACTCAACCGTATCGAACCCTAGCTCCTTGCACACCAGCGTAGCCGTGGTCGTTTTGCCCACTCCCGGCTGACCTGACAGTAGAGCCGCCTTGTACGCTGCTCCCGAGTCATTCTTCGCCCAGGGATTCGGCTTGGCGTGCTTCTTCGTTCCATCGTTGTTCTTGTACCAGCTCGACAGCCATACGGTGAGCTTCTGGACGTTGCTGTTTGCTCCCGTCTGTCCTATGATCTGTTTCGTGCTGGAAGGTTTGTATTTATCCACCCACGCCATATTGTCAATGCTATGAATGTCCTTTTCATAATCCGTTTGCTCACGTTTAACCGAGGGTTGCTCGGAATCGAATACTTTGCGAGGTGACGCCTTTGTTTCGTCTTTCGATTGTTTCGCGGGAGATTTTTCCACCTTCACCTTAACCAGTTCCTTTGTAGCATTCGCTTTTCCAGGAGATCTGCTCGTTGGAGATTTTTCAGTTTTCACCTTCTTTATCGGCTCCTTCTCCTGGCGTGGGGATTCCTTCCGTTTCTCACCGCTACCGGCTGCTGGACTGGTCTTCTTCAGAGTCTTCTGTCCCGATTTTTCGCGAATCAAGTCCAACAATCCATCTTCACTTATCGTTTGAATACCGAGATCTTCGGCCTGTGCAATCTTTTTCGGGCCAGCATCTTCTCCTACGACCATGTGCGTGACCTTCTTCGACACAGCACCGACCACCTTTCCACCGAGATCCTTAATGACCTGTGCACACTCATCCCGTTCCATCGACTCCAGCACACCCGTGACGACGAACTGCAAGCCTTCCAAACAGTTCGGCTTTCCTTCTGGAATCTCCTTCGAGCCAGGATTGACCGGACCTTGACGGTTCTTGAACTTTTGATACAAAATTGCCGACATTCGTTTGCGTTCGTGACGTTCCTCATCGGTTAGCATCGAATCGTTCAAATCTTTGGAGCCACCAGCGCCGTTTTCGGCGGTTTTCTTCGGCTTTGGCTTTTCACTTTTCGGCGATTCGTCAAGCGATTTTTGTTTCACCGGAGTCTTTTTCTGCTTGGTTTCCGGTTCTTCACTCTTTTCTCGTTTGACTGCTTTCTTTTCGGGTGGCGATACCTTGGGTTTTTCGGGAGTTTTCTTCACGTTGCTTTCGTTCGCATTTCGGTCTTTCTTTACCATTTTCTTGTCGGGCTGAGGAGTCACCGGGATAACACCGTCTTCCTCCAGTGCTTCCTCCTTCACTGGGTCGACGAGATCGAGCGTTTTCTTCTTGGGAATCTTAGGCAACTCAACGCGCTTTACCGGTGCCGAGCTAAACACATCCGTCACATTGACCGGTTTCAATTTCTCCGGCATAGGTTTGGAGTTTTCCACTTTTCTCTTCACTGGACTCTTTTCTTCATCGTCGGATTCAATCACGCGTCGCTTCTTGAGTGCCTTAGTTGATGGGACTTCCTTCTCGGCCGGCTTAGACGCACGGGGGGAGGCTTTGGTTTCATCTTCGTCGTCGCTTATTATTACCGCTTTCCTCTTCGCTGAGGGAGTCTTTGCCGGTTCTGGTGCTTTGGTCGGCTTCGTACTTGATCCACCACGGCCAAAAAAGGACCGAATATCCTGTAAATGCGTCGTGGATTGGCATGAGCAATAGCATCAACAATAGCATCTGCATTATAGAGTAACTTACCATCGACATGATTCGTAAGAAGTGTTTGATTGTGCGCACGGATTTTGATAGATTAATGACGAGATTCACTAGATAATGCAAATAAAACCTGCAAAAAAATAACCAGGACAAATTATGTTTCAGGTGTTTTGTTGTGAATTTTCATAGTGCATGTTGGCAATGCATGCTTGTATAACATGAACAGCGAAGATTAAACACCATCTATCACGCTATGATTACTCACTGAAAGCATCCAAAACACAAGAATAAACTTGAATAGCACTGCACAATTCTTATCAATCCAAAAAGTATAAATTATTAAACAAATCCCAACAAACTCTCCGCAAGCAACAATTTCGCGCGAACCAATTCGATAGCTGTCATTGTGACAGCTGACGTCAACCGTTGTTGAAGACGATTGAAACGTCCCAGGTAGCAATCTGGGTGTGCTGTAAAAATGTTAATTCGTTTAAAATTTGTTGTGCAGATTGTTCTAATTCTGAGATTTCTGGGCAATTTCAGCGAATTTAAAACCGAAAAATTAAGTTTCCACATTCCAGCGCTCTATGGTGAGAATAGTGAGTAAATAACGACGTTGAAACGTCTTCTGCGCCGCTAAATATCGCACGTAGGAGGTTCTGCCTATTCAATCAAATACACAAACACGTCTGTCATAATTGACATTAGTTGGTCTGTGAAACCTTTCTTCAAAATCATAGTGTTGAGTGTAAAGACTTAAATTTCAATTCAAAATAGAGGAAAAGTCATATTTTATCAGTTGTTTTAGCCAATCTTTATTGTTTTCTACAAAAATTATTAACAGTTGTCACTGCCCCTTCAGCCGAACTGTCAATCCACGTTGCATGAGCCAACCATCCACACTGTAGTTCTACAATTTTCCCTGAAAAATCCCTCGAACGAAGTGGCCGCGTCGTTTTGTGGCGAAAAATTGCTAATAAAATGTAAGTTCTCGCGCTGTGCAGTGGAAAACTTCGTGAAAATACTCTCCATAGTGGACGAAACACGGAAAACATGGCATGTTTTCTCCCTGGTGAAGTCTGACTTGTGAAGAAGCGTAGGAGGACGAAGATCGCACTGACACATTCCCATACACACACAGCACACACGTAGAAAAAAGGTCGCGAATAAAACATGATCATCGGACCGAATGGTTGTAATTAGCAGCATTGTAAATAGATAATTGTGTCTCTGTTCGTGACGTGACGGCCGTAAGTGCATTGAGGTGCGAAAAAGTGTCCGGCAGAGGTGAAAGATTCGTTCGGTGTCGCGCTTTCATGACCTCCGGGAGGTTCTTCAGGGGGCGTTGAAAAAAACAGGGCTTGGCTGAAGAAAAGTATTTGCGTGGTTGTGAAGACGACGACGACACCAACGTTATCGCGGCCCAACACAGATAGAGCAGCCCATACGGGTTTTGTGGTGATTCTAATTTGTCGTAGAAACCACTGCGGGAGTCCAGTGTGACCGTGCTGGAGTCTTACAAGGCGATAAAAATTGATGAACAAATGAGTCCCTGATAAAGGGCAGGTAATTGTGTGGACAGTGGGGGAATGTCGCAACAGACGCTTCGCCGATGATGATGATGATGATGATTACTGGAATTAGTTGGTGGCAAGCGACTCTTGACGCGGCTTGGGATCAATAAGATGATGCGCCTGAAACGGCCTGACACCACATTACGTGCAGTACGTGATCCGAATTTGGAAGTGATTGTGCTCTCCTTCGCCTGCATATTAGCTGCACCAAGAGGCTACGTGTGTGTGTTGGAGAGAGTATTCAGCTTGACCTAGTATTTTTTCTATGCAAACAAACTGTGTGACAATCGTAGTAGCAGCAGAGACTGGTTGTCGTCGCGACACCAGCCCCTTCGCCAACGTCAACCGCCATAGGGGCAGGGGTGCTGATTATTGACCCCTAGCCTAGATTTTCCCGAACCTATCCGAACAAGTCATCCGCCGCGGAACGGGAAGGACACGGATAGGACAACACGGAAACGAAACCGCCACTGGGAGTGCTCTGTTCGTCCTTCCCTAGTATAATGTGTTCGAGTGCGAGACAAAAGTGTGTCAAACGCGAGAGTGAGAGGAACTTCTCCATCTCACGAAGAAACACACACCTCACAGGACGAAACATCTAGGTGTGGAGAAATGGAGCTCCGAGTAGGCTAGGTTTGTTGATTATTTGACAGTTTCCAGAAGTGTGTGAGCCTATTTGTCCTGGTTTGAAACCCGTTGACGAAGGCTATCATCACTCGAGGCGATGAAACGTGCAAAGATAAATAATCAAACGGATATCCTGCGCTGGAGTCCTGCTTTCACACACATTCTGGTGGCTCTCCCATAGCCGTGCCCGCTTTGAGAATGGCTCGTTTTGGAATGCGTGCGCAGCACACAGAAACACATACACGGAGAGCCGAGGGTTTCCTGGAGTGTCAGGTCGCTCCAGGTCGTTCTTCGGGTGATGCTGGTGCCAAGAAACCCGCCCCGAAATTGTAGTACGTCTCTCTGCATTATGTGTGCTCCTCGGTGCTGCTGGGGTGTGTGTACAGCATAAGTTTGTAAGAAAAGTTTAACTATTCAGTTGCTCATTTCTTATTTAGCGTTCGGTTTGATTAGAATATCGCCATCACGGTTTGGAATTACAATCGAACTTATCGCCGTCACGGGTCTCGCTTGCTTAGAAGAGAAAAGGACGGTGTAAGAAACGGTGACTGTCAAGAAAAGTGGTCGCGCAGAGATAGATGGTCCTCGTGTGGCTGGTAAATAATAAATTGTGCGCTGGGGTTGTTGTGACCTAGTTTCGGGTGATGTGAGGCATTTGCCCTGGAGCGAAAGGAAAAGCATCATCTTGGACGGATGATAGGAGTAAGTAAAGTTTGTGTGGAAAAAGTTGCGACAGACTCTGCAGCGTTCAAAGATCGAGATCTTGATTGTTATAGGAAAATTAACTTAGCCCTCAGGTCTGAAACAAAATCCTTCATGTGTCATGGCCACAACACCATCGAACAAACTGACACAGACAATAGATAGTAGTAGTAGTAGTAGTAGGCGATGAGGTGCGGACTTCTAGTGTTGATAAATTTACCAGAGTCAGCAAATTGGCGAGTCAATTGTTTGCAATTTGCAGCCGTAGACTTTGCGCTGGATAATGCCAATCACGCGAAGGCCACGGTACGGCATTTAGGAGAAAGTGGTGACGGAAGAAGAATCCATCATTGTTATCTCCAAACCTCCTAGAACATTCGATAGGTTTTCTGCCTACGCTACAACGCTGGCGACCCTCTTCGGCTAATAGGTTTGGCCTCCTAGAGCACGTACGATAATTCCACATCCACCTTTGGGGAGGGAGATTTGTGTAAAATTTATGTAAAACAATGTAAGGTCTCCCCGGACCTTCCGAGTTGTTTCTGGTTGGATTATTATGGATGGCGATGGCTCAGCTGGTTCTTGGACCAGCAGAATTACCCTTTCGAAAGTCACCAGTTTCCCGAAAGTTTTCCACACAACGAACCACTGCACGAAGAGAGCAGCTAGTGTGCGAATGAGAGGGAGAAGAGTGCTGTACTGCCATTATGTTTATGTTTTATGAGTCTCTGGTGTATGTCTGCGACAGAAAATTTGGCTGTGGTGTGAGCAGACAGATCTCGCATGCTGTGGCTCCTCGATCGATGATCCATATGGGCCGATGGAAGCGGTGTATAGGCGAGTCAGTATACTGCTACTGCAATCTACCATCTGGACGTTGTGTAGATGAATATTTCAAGACCGCTTTTCGGTTGGTAATGGTAACGATCCTGGTTGCTCTGATAGATTCTTTTAATCTCTGCTGTATGCACAGAAACACTGCAAGACCGCGTTCTTGCATTCCGCCTGTTTCTAGTCTAGCTGCCCGGTACGATATGATTTTGCAGGATTTGTTTGCTTATGGTGAGCTCTCTTTCCGCTCTGCAGGCCGGACTGAACGTCGTCGTCTGGCTGTGGACGGAAACTGTATGTCCATACATTGCCACATAATCACCGTTGTAAAACCGTTCTGTGTAGCACGCTTGTGTCGTATTTCCTCTGTTTACTTGCCAATGCGCGCTTCCTTTGGGGTTTATTTGCTCGAGGAGTAGTTTCTTCCTTTTCGTTTCGTTTCGTATGGCACTTTTTGTTAGAAGAGATTACTTTACCACAAAGACGACCTTCTTCTCCCCCACGGTAGTAGTACGTCCGGCTGCGGAAACCTTACAAAGCAAACCTGGCGGATCTGGTTTTTGCTCGGCGTGTGGTGGGGTTGTTGTTTTCCCTTGACAGAGAGATGGAGGACGCTGCTCCCGCCTCCCAACCAGTGCCAGTATCGTCCCTTTGGCGGTGTTGCGTTTTGCACAATTTGTCCGATTATATGCCCGTGTGTGGTGCTCAGAACTGCGCTGCGTTTTATGGATTCTTGCCGGTTCTTTTGGACGACCGGACGTGTGTTTATTTCTGCGTATCTTTGTGAAGAAGAGAAAATTTGCTAGTACACACACACTCACACACACATACATAAACGCGCAGTGATGAGTCAAGCGAGTTCCACCAGAAGTCACATATTTCCCGCATTCAAATAAAAGAGAGAAAACCAGCTTGCCCCTTGCCGGGTCGCATCGCAGCTCATCACCACCCGGGTCGGTTAGGGTAGGATGGCTATAAATGGGATCGGCGGCATCGCGGTAGTGCAACACACGCACGCCTCCACCGCATCAGGTCCCGTTGCGTATGATCAGTGTTTTTCACAAGCCTTCCGAAACCGGAATGTTTATTTACACACCATCTTTGCGCTTGGTTGCGTCGTCGTCGTTGGTTGACTGACTCCGAACTGCCCGGGTTCTGGCCTGCCCTCCGGTGCCTCTTCAGAACGCACGTTTGTCCAACGCACATTAATTCTTCGTTACTCACTGGCGTGTGGCATAATGGAGGTAAAAGCTATGGCTGGATATAGCACAGCGTTCGACGCACCGTTCTTTGTTGCGCTCCTATCCATCCAGGAGTGTTCCATCTATTTAAAAAACTTCACGCAGTGTGATGTGATGTATGTTTCACGGGCGTAATGTAGTTGCAAATCTCTGCTGCAATCAGGAAGGACAATTGCTGCGCTGGGAATCGGCATTAGTCGTCATGCATGACGGAAAGAACGCGCTCGCAAGGTTTGGATCGATCGCACTGAAGTGGCTCATTGTTTGATGTATGATAAATTAGTAAAGAATGCTTTGTGCGTGATGAAGCTGAAGTGAAACGAACGCATGTTTAACTCCCCGGGCATAAATCATCATTTCCCTGGGCCGGTTTTGATCTGGTTGTGTTAGCCGAACGTACAAGAAAGTGAGAAGCAGCAAAGGGCAACTAAATAGCGTTTATAATTGATCAACTTAAATTGATATCAATTACGGGCAAAATTGCTCCGGGACCCCAGCTGACGAATATTTCGAAGAAGTGGAGCAGAGCAGTAATTTCCCATCACGCGCTTAATATCGTCACGCGGGGAAAAGTAATTGTAGTTACGCCAGCATGCAACAAGAAGTTCCCGTCGGTGTGGTATATTTGCAATTGAATGTCGTGTTTACTTTCGCGGGTGTTGGATGATGGCTAAAATGGATTAATTGTGATTTGACGGTCATAAAGAAGCTACTTGTAATAGAGCAATCGGTAGCGTGTAGATTTGTGCATCGCCATGCAAGCAAACCATGCTAACAACGATTTCCATTTTCCCTCTTCTTTGCAGGGCATTAAGCGACGAATACAAACACGACGCGATACAATGAAACATCGAAACGCGACCACCGTCGGTCTTCATCACCGAAAAACATCAACAACCAGTGCGGACGGTTGGCAGTCGTCGTGTACCTAAAACGTGTTCCACACGGGGTGTCATTTCTCTGCTCCGGGAGCTAATTGGAAAAGAAGAAAAATCAACACACACATCCCACACATCACACACTATCAGTCAGTATCAACGAAAACAGTAGTTTACGGTAGAAGCGCGCCGGCAGTTGCGTCATTTAAGGAAATAGAGTGTAAAACCGTGTGGCACACCAGTGGGGCGAGAAGTCGGAAATCGATCCAATCACAAGTCGGCCTCAACGGGAGCAAGTGTTGCTGTTAAGTTTATCAGTTTTTATTTTTTCGTACGGGTTATGTTAAATGTTTTTTTTAATGTAATATGTGTAAAATCTACAGTTTGTTCTAACGTGCTCCGGCCAGTTTTGTTTGCGTAAAGTTTTGTGAAACGTTTTTTTTACTATTTGCACGAGTAATTTTGGAAGCAATAATTTTACGTTCGTTCTCTGCGTGCAAGTTATGAAGTAATCGGATCATCTGTGTCGAACGAACCAGCGATAACTGTTTTCGTGAAGTAAAGTCACGGTGGTGCGATCTGTTTGTTTGTTGTTTGGTTGTGTAATTTGCGGCTGGATCGGAGCGGCTTTTTTGTGTCCGTGTCCGCGAAACCATCACGATACGACACACGCTGTGTTTATTTTTCGACGACCAAGTGCGCGCGCGATCGAGTCGCGTTGTTTCGAGTGTACGGTCAGCTGAATTTCGCCCTGGCGACGGTTGTTGCTGGCTCGCAGTTGGGACTGTTTGCTTTATACCGGCTTGCTTCGATCGACGACGGTGTTCCGTAAAGCTGTGTGCATGAAATCAGTGCCAAAATTCATCATTGAACAAAGCGAACGAACTGCTGCAGAATCAACAATATTGTAAGCAGGTGGTGCCAGTGCGGTTGTATAGAAAAAGATAGAAGAATCGACGTTGCGCCAGAGGGCAATAGCTCGAAATGTCTCTGGATTCGATGGGCCCTTCCGCTGGTGGTGGAAGCTCCGGTGTCGGTACGCTATCTGGCACCAGGATGATCCACTCGCTAAGTACACCCTCCGGAGTGGATGGAACCGTGTCAGCCTCGCATTCCCGCGGAGGCAAGAAGTTAACCGTGCGCATTCAAATGCTGGATGATTCGATCACCATGTTTCAAGTGCAGGTAAGTGGATGTGTGCTGTACGCTACACACAACATTATCAGTAGTTAGAATCAAATCAGACAGTGCCATTAAAGCATGCTTACTGCTGAGGAAACAACGAAGTAACCTCCACATAATGTCTTGCGATTGTGATGAATGAAGCTCAGAAATCAAAGTGGATATTTTTTAAGATTACGACCCTTCAATAGCTTCATTGCGATTTTAAGCTTTGAACTAGAAACTAGAAAAAAAAACTGTGACCGCCTGATATCCCTGAAATACTTATGAGTATGAGATTTTTAAATGAAGTTTATATTTTCCCATCCTCAGGCTAAAGCAGCTGGTAAAGTTCTCTTCGAGCAAGTGTGCCGGCAGCTGAATCTACTGGAGGCGGATTATTTCGGGCTGGAATACCAAGAAGCGCCTTCTGGTACCAAATATTGGCTGGACCTCGAGAAGTCACTCAACCGGCAGGTCGGTCTCTCCCTCGTCGAACCGGTATTGCGCTTCTGCGTGAAGTTCTACACACCCGATCCACTGCAGCTGGAGGAAGAATACACGCGTTACTTGTTCTGTTTGCAAGTGAAGCGCGATCTTGCCACCGGTAGTTTGCAGTGCAACGACAATACGGCAGCACTGATGGCGAGCTACATTGTGCAAGGTACGGCAATTGGATCGTTATTTATTGTCCGTCTGCGTCTCGGTTGACAAAGGGTTTCAATTTTTTCTCTATCGCTCCCCATTTCCCGTGACAGCTTCGTGTGGAGATTATGCAGCTGAAGACTATCCAGATCATACCTATCTGTCGTCGTACCGGTTTGTGCCCCAGCAAGATCATACGATGCAGAGAAGAATCATGGAGAATCACAAGAAGCACGTGTAAGAGTTTGTTCGAACGACCGATGCGTTTTGGACGGTGGCCAACAACCACTAAGTTCGCGTTTCTATATTCACAGGGGTCAATCGCCGGCCGAGGCAGATTTAAATCTACTGGAAACTGCCCGGCGGTGTGAGCTGTACGGCATGAAGATGCATCCAGCCAAAGACCACGATAATGTCCCGCTGAATTTGGCAGTCGCTCACATGGGTATCGCCGTATTTCAGGGTATCACGCGAATCAACACGTTCTCGTGGGCAAAGATTCGCAAAATATCGTTCAAACGCAAGCGCTTCCTGATAAAGCTACATCCGGAAAGTTATGTGCGTACCACACGAGAGTATGCTCGAACGCACTCGCCGTTGCTTGCTCTAATCGTTGCTCTCTATTGCAGGTGTACCACAAAGATACGGTTGAATTTTTCTTCGAGGGGCGCAATGAGTGTAAAAACTTTTGGAAAAAGTGCGTCGAAAACCATGGCTTTTTCCGTTGCACTGCCGTGCAAAATGTGCAACGCCGAAAGGCACGGGTTTTGTCGAGAGGAAGCTCGTTTAGGTAAGTGATTTACGAATGGGAATCGTATAGGAACATATTGTAACGTTTTATTCCACTTGCAGGTACAGCGGAAAAACTCAAAAACAAATAATAGAATTCGTGCGTGACAATTACGTCAAACGTCAAACTTTTCAGAGGTAAGGAGTGTAGTTTCATTGCTAATTTGTTTTTTTTTTACCGGATCATCAACAACCTCTGGCAGACAGAGTGTTTGAATCGATATAAACCCTTCTAGAATAGCTTTCACAACTGAAGCAATATAGTCGAAACCATCAAATAACTCATGATTTTGTTTTCGTGTTCTGTTCAAAAGTAGCGCTTCAATCGATAAATGAACTATAGTTTTCATCGTCAGAAAATGTCATATCACTATCTCATACACATATCTATTTGAAGTATACGTTTTAGTTCCCAATGCCTATTGGTTAATGATGCTCCGATAGTGAGTCAATGTCCTTGTTACCCTATGAAGTTACTCTTACGAAACCTATGTATTTACCTTTTCAATTCAGTGTTCAATATTATTTGAATGTATTTTTTTAGTATTTCAGTTAAATTGTTCAATCTTTCCTCGAGTACTCCCTACGAGTAGTTTCTGCTTAAGTAGTACCAGCGCCAGAGTACATGAAAATGTCTTTGAATTGCAATAACATAACATTGATAGTGATTGTAGAAGTCCTCAAAGTGTTGGTATTGTCAAACAACTTTTGGCAAGAACCAAAGTATGTGTTCCTCATGCGCGTTGTTGCGAACCTTGCGTTGGCTCCATCTCGCTCTACCGAAAGACATCTGTAAAAATATCTCACGTAGAACATTGCGAATGGTGAATTTATATTGATTTGTGTTTTGCTTGTTTTCTTTTTTATTGATCATCTTTATTTGGTATGTTGATTTCGATTTGGTTGATGTATTTCTGAAAATTGTGTTAAAGGAAACTGGTTTACGATGGTGTATCACATGTATTGGTGGCCAGACAGCTGCAGTTGAAACCTAAATATTTAGAATGTCCGATCGAAATGATCGAAATTTGTATGCGAGAGTTGCTGTGGGGTTTGGAGTGTTGTAAATAAACGTGGAATGTTTGGCCCCAATGAGAGGAGAGAATATTTTCGGGATCCGTTGTTTTGTTTCTCACACACATAGTCCTTGTTTCGTTACGAATATGGTTTGAACATGTTTGTTTTCTTTCTTGAACACATATTCAATCCATACAACATCATGTTATGCTTTCCTATTCATGCAGAATACTTATCACATAGACAGAGATGTTTCATTTCATAGTAATAGGAAGCGATAAAATCTATACCCGGCTAATGAAATTAAATAAATTTACGTTTCCGATACTCGATGGAAACAAAACCATGCATCATTCACGCTTTTACGTACATAAGCTCAACGTTTTTCGGTTCATTCGATTAGTTACAGTGTGTGAGTTTCTTTTTGGTACCATTAGATGACTTGTTCTTTTCGTTACCGCTAAGTTAACAATTTTCTCTGCAATGATGCTAAAGGTTCAGCAGCGGAAAGAGCATAAGAATAATCGCGATTCCTTTCACCTCCTCTCTACTATATGTCTCTCTCTCTATCTCTCTGTTTTATAATCACAAACAGGTCTCAGTCTTTTCGGCAGGGTCCTCTACATTCAAGTAACAGAAGTCAATCACGCACTTCATGTAATGTGAATCAAAGCATCTCGGCTCATCCTTTACTTCCGATCGAAACCGGTTTGTATTATTTCTATTAAGTTTATTTTTCTTATATCTCCTATTTCTTCTCATTTAACCGTTCTTCGTTTCGTTTGTGGCTACCGTTTATGTTTATGTGAAAAAATTCTAACACACACACAATTCTAGATATGTGTTTGTTGTAATATACACAAAGACACGAATACGTCAGTACACATTTCTTTGAAATATATTTGTTTGTTATTTTACCTTCTAGCGTTACGTTGCTATTCGTACTTTTCATGGTTGTAACTTCTGTTGTGTTTTGATTGATTGATTGATTGGTGTCTTAACGTTATAGAGAGTATAATTTGTGTTTCTTGTGAATTCGCAAATAATTGTTGTGTTCAGATTGAGTTGAGTGTATTTAAAGGCACGATAAATTGCTCCAACATATGAAAAGAGCTTCATGCAGCATTGCGCGGTTTAAAGATATAGAACATTTGCCACCCATAATCATAATTTTCGATTTCACGAAACATTTGCGATCTGCATGTAGCTCAGCTGGCACTAACAGAAATGTATAAATATGACGTAAACGTAACGGAGATCTCTTTCAAAACAAGCACGTACCGGGTGTCACACAACATCTCGCGTCGAGTCGATCGTTGTCTGCACGGCTGTTTAAAATCATGCAATCGTTAGTTACGACACCAAAGTGATGGTTTACAATTGTGATCCTGTTTGTGAATTGCAGCGGAATGGGAGCGTCGCAGTCAGAGCAACGTATTGAGGACGCCTTCTCAGACGAGGAGACAAGTGGATATGGAGGTGGATCGCCTACCCAGCAGTCCTACCGGCCCCAGTCGTTCTCAGCTCACGGAAGCCCAGGTGGAGACCTATCCGATGAAGAGCTTTACCCAGCAAATGGGAATGGAGGGCTCGGGCCACACGCCGCTCCAGGACTCGAGTCAATCTGCGTCCCCGGGGGGCACATGGAGTTCGCCGTACCACAACAGCAACAGCAGCAGCCATGCGCGCGAAGCCGATCGGGTTCGTGCACGTCAAGACGGTCACAGTTCCGGTAAGTGCATTACCGTCCAGCACGCTGAAGCTGCTGGCGGTTATCAACTTGTGTTATCTTACTTTGCTTCTGTTTGTATTCAACTTGAATCGTTTTTTGTGAAACAATTTTCTCGTTGTTATGGTTTGTGGGATTTTTTATTTAACAAATGTGTTGCAACATCAATCGGGACGGTTTTATTATTTTTGTAAGGACATTTCTTAGTTATGATACTTTTGATTGCCGTGTAATCGAGCAGAGATCAGTGTTTAAGACTATAAGTAAGTTAAGTGCAAATATTTAATTATAAGACACTCGTACTTCATAATGCGGGTTTTCTGTTGCGTTTCGTTCCTTTTCAATATTAGTTTATTGTTTTTGATGTTTTGATCACGTTTTGGTTGGAACGTGACTCGATCGTAATCGTCTTCCCACATCGAATATATCGTAGGTCTGAGCCACCGCCTCTATGCCACTATGTCCCCCAAATACACTCATCGCAGCCACAGATTTACCACGCAGCCACAGCAGCTGCTGCTGCAGCAGCAGCAACAGCGTCGGGCCTCAGCCGGGCCGCTGGGCCAACAGGGGGATCGCAGCAGTTCTATGGGGGAGACAACGGTCTCCTCCACCAGCCGGGAGAGTGTTTTATTGCCGCTGGACACTCGCACCAGGCGCTCTTCAGCGCTGCTGCCGGGGGTGGCAGCCTCGGGGTCGGGAGCGGGGCCGTTAATGGTGGGAGCCAGCAGCTCTCAATTCCCCAATGCCACACTAGCCCGTTATAGCAATACGAGTACCTATTCGATGTCTAAGTCAGTAAGCACCGGGACGGACTTGTCGGACGAAGCGCCGGATAACGTCATTTATTCGGATATCAATGATCTCTATCGTCATCGGAAATCGACCACATCGGGTGGCAGCGGTGGTGGTGGTGGTGTTATGAATACGGATTCACGTTCCACCAATCACGCCACTGCCAATGGAGAGCCGGAAGAAATTGAAGATGATGACGAGATAATGGACGAGGTGGAGGATGAGAATGCCATCCGGCGTCCGTATCTGGAAGATGACGATGATGACGATGAGGATGAAATTGATATCCGTTATGCTACCGCAACGCAGATCAAAGCCATGACTTCCGGCAACAGCGCAGGTCCAGTAGGTAGAGTAGAGACCGATGCCGATACTCCCAAGGCCGTTCCAAGTGACGAACTGTACGCGACAGTGGATAGGAAAAGTAAACTGAACAAACAGCTTCAACAGCAACAGCAACAGCAGGTGACGGTGCAAGTTGCAAGTTTCAAAATTAACACTCATTACCCTGGTAAACATTTTAGTGATGAATTCATAGATGATAGCATTAGAAACTATAATAGCCATACAAATATAAGTACGAACGTAAGCAAGCTAAACGAATCTAGCGGCGGTACAATGAACACGGGAAGCGCAGGCGAGATGTATAATCGTTCAGCTCATTTCGACGAATACTGTGGCAATAATCGGTACTCCGATACGTCCGATTACTTCAGCCACAGCCAGCAACATTACTCGCATTCGCCAAATTCTCACTCATTGGCTACGACGATTACACACAAGAACGGTTTGACCGATGATGATGAACGATATTCTTCGTCCAATCCTCCCCCGATCCATCCAAGAACTTCTCATTCGCTGCCGCGTAACTCCCAGCTGTCCAAGATCGAATCGATTGATTCTACGTACAGTGGGGCTGGTGGTGGTGTTGGTGGTAGTGGAGGTCCGGGGGGCAGTGGTGGAGCTGGAAGTGATCACAATTTTATCGGGCACCATTCGCTAAACAATTTGCCGAGCTCATCGAAGGTAACGAACGATTATTTGCACTATTCTTCACTGCTGAAGGGTGCCGGCGGTGGATCCGATGATCCGATGAACAGCAAGAAAACGTCTTCCGAAAGGTTGGAGTACGAACTGTCGAATGCTAATATTTACTCGACGGTGCAGTACAAGAACTATGAAGACGAATTCGATGAGGAGGATTATATGAACTACCAACGCCAACATGGCGGCGAAGACAGAGGTGTGTCGAAGGAAGCGTGGCTTAG
Source organism: Anopheles dirus (assembly GCA_000349145.1). Taxonomy (NCBI): domain Eukaryota; kingdom Metazoa; phylum Arthropoda; class Insecta; order Diptera; family Culicidae; genus Anopheles; species Anopheles dirus. The sequence continues at coordinate 1,254,493 of KB672979.1, forward strand.
AAGCAGCTCATGCAAGGAGCTTTGCGATTATGGGTACGATTCCACGGGTCGGGCAGATTTCTCGCTAATGGAGCGAGAGTTTCTAACATCAGATCGTATCGATAGTCCCGTGACACGGTACGACGATTCGCGTCACTCTATGTATGTTCAAAAGTCAAACTATTCGGTGGAGGTAAGTCAGGAGTATCTGGCAAACGAAGGGAAAGTGTACTCGTCCAGCTATCCGGGTACTACTTATAACACAATCGATCATACGAGCTATCGCAGACACAACAATCAAAATTTCTATTCCAACTATGAGTACGGTTCGCAGGATGATCTTTCGCACGATAGTTACGAGTTGCTTGAAAAATCCGACGATGAGTTGTACTACAAATTCAAGGGCGATTCTGAGGCACATACAAGATCGTGCTCCTTGGATTCGGGTAATTACATTCCGACCGATGATGAGAGTATCCAGGACCAACAGCAGCCTGGTGGCCATGGTGGGCATCATTCACATCACGTTTCCCGTCTGTCACGGTACTGTTCCAGTTTGGAAGCGAAGAGCAAGAGTGCACCGGACATTGACGATCTAGACGACATGTTTTTGATGGAAGATCCTCGAGATTTGCCGCGTGAAAAGCTTTGCGTCAAATCGGACGGAAACTTTTACAAGAAGATCAAAATGGCAATGGGTGGTTCGTCGCGCCTGTCGAGTCCAGAGTCGCGCAGTGATTACTACGAGTCGAAGCTGTCGAAGAGCAGTGGTTCTAGCAAGAAATCGAAGGACAGTGTGTACCACACGGACAGCAACAAGAAATCGCGTGAGACGCTAAAGAGTAAGTCTGGCTCCGGGTTTAACTCGCGTGCATCCAGCCAAGATTCTAAGGATTGTTTCGGGGGTATGGATATACTGTTAACGAAAAATTACGAAATGCCAACGACTACAAGCAAGAAAGCAAAATACCTATCAAAGCGTTTCGACAGTAGCTCCCGAAATTCTAGTCAAGATTCGAAAAGCGACTATTACGACGCGAGCGAACAGCAACATGAGCATGAGCTAGATGTTGATGGTGCCGATATGTCGGATGAAATTTACTCCCGTGCTAAAGGGAGCCATTCGGATGAACATATTGGGGGTGACGAGGATGGATTGACGTTGGTGAAAAGTGGAATTTCAGCAGCGTCCGCCAGTTTCTATGATAATCAGATATACTCTTCGACATTTCCGAGCGCACAGTCAAAACCAACAAGTGCAGCAAATGACAGTAGTGGTGCAAGCAATAAAACATCCCACGTTCACTCGATCAGTCTTCAGAATGTAGAGTTAGAGCGCAGCTCCCGCTCCGTAGGGTATTCAGCATACAAATCTCCTTCGCCGGTGCTGCCAACGGCTCTACCGAAACCGATCGAGAAGCAACCACCTAAAACGACTCACATTTGGCCGGAAGAAATTGAAGGTTTGCCAACGGCCATAACCGAAAGTCAGCGTATCGATAGATCGCGAGCATTTCGGAAGAAATCGGACAGTGAGAATATCTTTAGCTTCGACAAGGAAAAGATAGAATCGCTGACGAGCAGTCTAAACGACGAAACACCTACCACGGCGATTATGGTGGAGGCGAAAGCAAAAGTTAGCCCCGACTATCCTCTCACACCGGAGTTACTGTCGGAGTTTGACAAACAAAAAATAGAATCGCCGCACATTCTGCCAAAGAAAACACGCAAAGAGGAACTGATGGCAAAGACTCACTTCGAGGAGTACACGCCAAAGATGATGGGATTGGATTCGTCTGTCATTAGTGGCATTCCACCATACGCACATGCGACAGTTGAACGCACAAAATCTGACCCGAATTCGCTGGCCAATCGACCCCGACTGGGTCCGAATTCGCGTCGCCATACGCTGATGCATCAGAAATCGATCGATCTCACACCGGCCGATTCCAGCGAAGAAGAATACCTGTACAAGCAGATCCCAAGTGCGCCACCGCTGTGTAAGTCACATGGAAGTCACTTCGAGTTGCCTCAAACGTACGACATGAACGTAATTCCCGATGTGGTGGAATTGCCAAGAAATGGATTTGAGATGCCGAAAAGCTTTTTCAAAGACTACCAAGAGCGCCGTTCATCACACAAAACCGTGCTCAAGGATGACATTCCGTATGTACTGCATAAACGGCATGTTATGAATGGGACGGCTCCTTCGCCACTGCTCGATGGCAAATCAAACTCCCATCGTGGCTATCCGAAACCCAAGAGCCCAAAATCTCCGAAGTCTCCCAAGTCTCCAAAGTCACCGAAGATGATGATGGCAGAAGGCGGCAAAGGGGACGCAAGTGCTTTCATGGGATCGAAGGAAAATCTCCTGCGTGTGAAGGACGATACGGAACTATTGATTGAGCAATCGGGAACGGATGGTCAGCCTGGGTTCCTGTTCACACAGAACATAGATCTATCGAAGGTAGATCCGGTGACGTTGGAGGTGGACAAAACTGTTCAAACAGTACAGTTAGCTAGCAGTCCGAAGCGAGACATCACAAAGCGCATGGATCCATTAATGCTGGAACAGTTGAACAGCAAATTGAGTCAAATCGAGAGCGATTCGGCCACAAGCTCGAAGACGGATAGCAACGTCGCTCAACAGCACCAGCAAAGAAAGTTTGAACCGAAGCCCGTCGATTTGCCTTACTTGATAGTAGATAAGAAAAGCGTTGAGCTAGCTGTGCCGAAGCGGGTGGTTAAAACACGAGTCGCTCCCATCAAGACCAAATGTGGCAAGTCTAAGCGTAATGCTAAAACACGCATCACATCCTTCTCCTCCGATGACGAAAGTCTCGACTCGGACGATGTGTTTGGTTCGGCGGAAGCGATGCCTACGAAGTTGGAATTCTCGCCACCCCAATCGCGCAAAGAAATCGAGCCGATCCTGAAACATGAATCCAGCAAAATGGCGTCAAATGCATGGGCCAGGGGTCAAACGATGAGCTCAACAGAGATCGAAGGATCACCGCCGCAGTGTCGTCGCTTAGCGGAACTGGAAAGTCGTTATCATACGGTGAAGCTGGAAACGACTCAACTCACTAGCACCGAATTACGAAGAATTTCGGAAAGATCCTTCTCCATTCCTAGCTCAGAAGATGAAGGCAAGAAGCAACAAACGAAATTGGACGAACCGTCGAAGGCATACCATATGGGAGAGAAAATGTCATCACCGATTATCGACATGAAATCACAATCAAACAACGAAGGAGATTCTAAGGATGGATTGGGGTTTTCAAAGCAACAGACCGCATCGGAGAGTGCAGTGAAGAAGGACGGAACATCGACGAAATTGTCGCCTTCTCGAACGAAGCTGATTGAAGAGCTGATTGATTCATCGATTGTTATGCGTTCGAAGGGACATGCACCTATATTGTTTGCTCACGCTCGTCTTAACCTCAGCGAAGGTTCTGCATTTGCTTCATTGCAGCGTCAGAAGGCCCAGGAATCGCCCACGTCTGGAAGACGCGCCAAGAGCCTGGATACACCGGTTATCTCACTGCACAAGCTACCCCCGATGAATGCGTTCTCATCAAAGGACGACACGGTTGGCTACGAGGAGGAAGAAGAAGTGCTGGAAGTGAAACCCTTGCAACAGCAGAAACCATCAAAAGCTTCGGTGATTGAAGAGGAAGAGCAGGAGGACTCGGTTCATTCGTGTGGAGATGCAATCGTTGTTCGCGATCCCACAATCTCGCGGCAAACTTCGACCACGGAAGAGGAACGGAAGTGTGTCCGCATCGATGCGGATGAACTGGAATTGCTCGATCGTTTGAAGTACATCGAAAAGATTGAACTACAGGGTGTAAAGATAAAGGAGAAGCGTAAGACGAAAACAAAACTCAAGAGCGGCCATCAGCTGATTCTCGAAATACCGAAGTACAAGTTCGAGCCATTTAGTTCTGGCAACAGTTCCATCAAAACGTCTCCAGCGATCAGTCGCGCGAGCAGCGTGGAAAGTACGGGCAAAGCGCGTCAAAAGACGGATAGTGGCACACAAACACCGACCGGTGGCGGTGCTGCTATCAAGCCGCAGCGTAAATCGACCAGTCCGAAAGGTTCGGAAAAGCTGGTCCAACCGAAACGGCGCTCATCAGACGATGCGAAAAAATCTTCTTCCCCAAACGATATGCTTCGAACCAAGAGCCAGGAAGCGCTTGGCAAGGGAAGAGGTTCGAGTGCGAAGGAAAAATCGAAGTCCCTGGAAAAGATGGAACTGAAACGGCTTAGTAGCAGGGATCGTAAATCGACCGAAGAAAGCGAACTGGAACGAGCTCGGCGTAAGGAGCGGCAGCAGAAACTGTACGAGTCGGCTATGAAACAAACGATAAACATGCTAAGCCCAGTGAAAGATCAGTTGCCCCAGTTTCCCGCACCGGAAGACAAGATATCGGTAAAGACCGAAGGTGATAAGATTATCATTGATGCGGATATCAAATCGAAGCCGGAAGATCATGTGTTCATTGCAAAGGCACCACGCAAACTGGACTGCGGGCTCGCGAAGATAAGTCGCAGCTTCGAGGATCAGAAGAGTGTGGAAAAGTTGGACAAGGCTAGTCGTAGTTTCGACGATCGTAGCAAATCGTTTGACGATCATTCGGATCGGTCGGCTGATGAGAGCAGCATCGTCATTAAGAGTCCTACACGGTTGAGCAGAAGCCAGGAGCTGAAACAGAAGATTGAAGGATCCGTCGTGCACAAGGGACGAATGGAGGGTAAATCGAAAAGTTTGGAGAAAAAATCGGAACCACAGTATTTAGATATCGAGTACAAGACGCGTAGCTTGGATCAAAATTACACGGAAAGCAGCGCCTCATCGTATGGTGGCGGCGAAGCAACCTCTCCAGATTCGGATGGTCACGGAGGAATATCGGGAAGAAAGCAAGAGATTGTAAAGGTAGATGTACACTGTTCTTCTAAGCTGGATTCCCCAGACTCGGACAATAATCGTGGAGCTTCTCCCAGCGGGCGTGGTCGCAAGTCAACCACAGATAGTGACAGCAAATCACTGGAAGAACATAGATCGTCTTCGCGATTCGATAAGGGCAAAAGTCTCGACAGCAATCTTTCCTCAGAGAAGGAGAACAGAAAGGACAAACCGCACGGCGTGGAACGGAGAGCTCTGTCTCAACCGGTGTCGGAGTTTGGTGATGAACTCGATATGCAGGACATAATATCCGAGCGTCGCACACTTGATTTGATGAAACGGCGATCGGAGGAGAAGACAGTAGATTCAAGCACAACGAGCACCTTAGTCGAGCCATCGGATGAAGGTGAAGAGAAGGATACATCGGAGAGGAAAAAACTTGCCGGTCCGGTGAAGATAGGCAGTGAAGAATCGCTTACGGAAGTTAGCGAATTAAGGGATGGAGATGGGAAAGATGTCGCCACCTATCTGCCGCCTCCCGTGCGTGTACCCACGATTGAGTACGAAGAACCATCGCTCGAGGAGGAAGACATTGTGGATGAAGAGGACGATATGGAGGTAGAGGAATTGGAACCGGAAGAAGTGAACAGAAAGAAAGAAATTATGGGGAAATTAAGTCTAGAAAGAAGCAGAAGCGACGAAACAGGATCGTGGGTGACGATCGCGTGCGAAGAGTTTACCGGTACGGAAGGAGTGAGCAGCCAGCAGGACGATATGCAGCACCACTCGGGAACGCATTACAAAATAGAGTCTCAGGCGACGTTCGAGGATGTGAAAGATTATATGATGCCCGAATCGGAAGTACTCGTTGAGTCGGTTGAAGTTCCCATACCATCGCAACCCCAATCGAATCGATCATCTCCATCGGCGTTCGACCATCCGTTACCACAGATACCGGAGAAAAAGCCGGACGTTGTGTCGCCGTTGCGCGAGAAAGTTGCCAGATCGACCGCCGTCGATCGCGACCAAGACCAAGTGGACAAAAAGCAAGCATCACAAAGGCGTGGTGATTTTCTGCGGCTATCGATCGAAAGATCGCGTAGCTCTGATACGGGCTCCAGTAGGGAGAACGAAACGAGCCCGATCCGACACGATTCTAGTACGCCGCGCGGCAAGGGTTCGTTGGATGAAGAATCGAGCGTGAGTTGTTCCATATCGCGACCGTTGGGGATATCGCAGGATATGGACTCGATGGATCACATGAAGTGTCGAGAGTTGCGTGACGCTATGCTAAAGATGGAAGAATACGACGATGGTGTGGCTGTGAAGAAGGTATCACCGACGCTGGAGAAGCAATATCCGGTGGACTTGGGATCGGGATCGGAATTGGACATAGAAACTCCGGAAGATCGTATATCGCGATTGCTGCAGCGTGAAGAAAGTGAATCAAGTTCGGACAATGGTGGTGGCGGTGCTGTCGCTTCTGGCCCGTTAGTAGGATCGTCAGGAGCAGCTGCAGTAGCAGCAACTGCAGCAGGCGTTGTTGGTGGAGGGACGGTTCCGAAACCAAGAGTGGTTAAACCAGTCCGTGCGACGCTGCTTCACAAAAAAGTGTGTCGAACCGCTCCTACTAATGAGAAACAGACGGCACAAACTACGGCCGAATTGAAATCGGGAACACTGAAATTGCTCAGCGCTGACGGCGGTGACCGTAGTTCTCTCGAGTCGAAATCGAGTTTGGAATCGAAAGGATCACTAGGGTCGTTCGAGACGGAGAGTAGTTCAGGATCGTTGGGAGCAGCGCAGCGGAAGGGAGATCTCACACAGAAGGAACAAATGTCCACTTGGCGCCCGTACCCAATCGAAAGCTCCGGTAGCTCGAGCGTAGAAGATAACTGGCTTCCACCGGAGCAAGAGAGTTACGAAAGCTTCGAGTTGGCGACGGAGACGATCGAGATACAGAAGATTCCGCTGCAGGATGCGAAGGAACTGTCGCCGGACGAGCAGAAAGAAAGCGACTCCGACATACAGGACGAGTTGAACGATTTTCCCGCTTCGTTCGGCTACCCGGAGATGACTTCCACACTCGGTATCGCCATCAATCCGGTGGATATACTTGGGTATGGGGCGAGCTTCGGTGTCGGTCGAACGTTGTCGCGTATCTCGGAGCGCAGTACCAACTCGGAAAAGTCGAGCGGTGAGGAAGTGGCCGAAGCGGAAAAGTCGAGTTTGGAGGATTTGAGCGTTCACGATGAGTCCGCTATTTCGAGCGAACACCAGGCAAGCCTTAGTTCGGATCTGCACTCCAACTCGAATCCGGCCTACATATCCGATGCGGACCGTAGAACTTCCGCAGAAATGCCGGACATTCCTTGCGATTCTGCCGCGGCCGAACGTCTCTCGGAGATCTATCAAAACAACGTGGTGAAGAATGGACGTTTCACTGTTTCCCACGTGACGGAAGGAGGACCGAGCGGTGGGTTGAAAGCCGTAGAAAGTAAACCGGATCTGCAATGTCTTTCGGCCGGAGGTGGTAGTCAAGATTCGGAAGATTGGCCTTTACCCGATATACCGTATGATAGTACACCAGGTGAACGATTCGATCCGGGCGTGATTATGCATCCACCGATGAGACCGTACTGGACGGAACAGGCGATGGCCGGAGCGCGACAATCACAAGAGTCTGAAAATTGGCCTACGCCGCCGTCTAGCATGCTGGAACACGCTCCAATCGTGGAGAATGTACAAACGTTCCACGTGAACGAACCACAACATCCGATGCAAGTTATGGTAGAGTCGTTCACTGAACCGACGACCGGAGGCTCGGACGATTCCGATCCGGATTACGCGGAGGTGGCTGGTGATGACATTCCAGAGCCACCGAAAAGGGACTACGTTCCGACGACCTCCGGGTCGGGGTCGTGCTCGGGATCATCGCTGTCTGGGAAGTCGGGCTCATCGCCCAGTCCATCGCTGTCGATGGTCGTTCCGTACGAGAGCACCGCCTACTTGGTCTCTGCGATGCAAGATACAAAGACATACGAGGCGGCCGTTACGTACGACAATGCAACATGTTTGAGCGGTGCCCTTGGTCCGACCAGTTGTCTAAAGTCAACGTTCGATATATGTTCAAGCCAACGTGGTGGTCTCTCGACGTCGGCGACAGGCATGACGGGGAAAGAACCAAATCCCGATCGCGTGATCATTTCACAGCCGACAAAGTCTCCGCAAAACTTGAGCCCTATTACGGATGACGATTTCTTCATGAACGACGAGGTGTTCGGACCGGGTACGGTGAAGATTGAGATCTCGCCGGATGATAGTAAGCCATCCTCGTCCGGTGGTGGTGGTGGTAGTGGCCTGGAGTACGGTGGACAGCAGCAGCAAAAGTTTTCTCGAAGCTCCAACAATTCTGACACTTCCATCGACGACATGCTCTCCACGTCTTGTGGTACGTACATGGAAGAAACGGTACGGCTGCGCAATCTGGAGCCACGCCGGTTGAGCAATGAGTCGTGCAAGAAGTGCAGCCATAGCTCACACTCCGAGGAAGAGACCAGCTCGTTCGGCACGGACCTGGACGGCACGGTGAAAATGGGTTTGCAGCAAAAGCGCTGCACGCACAGTTCGCATTCGGAGGACACCTCGATTGGTCTTAGCATTTCCGAGTGGTCGACCGGTACGAACACCGTACGGCAGTACGCGAATCTGTCCGGCTCGGACAGTCTGTCGGCCGTATCGAACCATTCCGGCAATGCCAAGAGCGAAAAATCGAACCATACCAAGAGCTCGATTAGCTCGAGCGTCCACAAGTCGACCGAAAGTCTGGACGAGAAGACGAGCGGCAGCTTTTCCAGTAGCAACACAAACCAGGCTAACAATAACGGTGGAAAGCGCTTTTCGCTAGATAATGTATCCGACAATGGGGCCTGCTGTCCACGGTACGAACCGTTCAGCAACTCCGAAACGGACACCAAGTTCTCGTCGGGCACGAAGAGCGATGACACGACGCTGACGCTCACCGAGATGGCGCAAACCATCACGGAATGGTCGACTAGCAGCAGCAACACGCTAATCGCGCAGGTCGAAGCGTTGAAGCAGCTGGAAAGTGGAGCCGGTGCTGGTGGAGTGAAAGGTTCCTCCGGAGAGCGACATGCTGCAACACCGCCGACACGTACCTTCGAGTACGTGCCGCTAAAGCCACCGAAGGCGGTTAAGAAGGTTACCGTCACCGGATCGCCGGACGATCATCGTAAGGATCTTCCCGGGGTGCACGTAAAACCACAAGTTACGCGACACCACGTCGATGTTGGCGAGAGCTCAAGAGCGGTTAGTGAACCGAACGTCGTGATCCCGGACCGCCCTACGAGACTACCGCCGAAGATTGTGGACGTGATCGAGAAGAGCCCGAAACGGATGCCAGTTACGCAGCAGCCTCTTCCGCAAGGCAAAAGTCCTGCGCCTGCAAGAATGGAACCGCAGGACAGTACGAGCAAGCGAAAATCTCTCGAAATGATGTCGAAACGCTATCAAAGTCAGGATATCTCGGACACGGAAACGTTTACCGAGAAACTGTACGCGCAAAACGAGAAGCTCACGGAACGGTATCAGAGCCAGGAGTTTACGCCACTTTCCGCTGCGGCAACTATTTCTGCGCCGAGTAAACCTCCACGTGGGGACTCCCTGCCGTCCTCCAGTCCGACTCCGATGGCAGAGAAACCGCTGGTGAAACACCACAGCTACGACGATAAAACGCTCTCAAAGTCACAGATCCGTGAGTACAAAACGACCAAGATGCGTCACAGTCAATCCTTCCACGAGCATCTGGTATCGACGGATCTGAACAAAATTGTGGAGGAAAGTCTTGGCAGCTCTTCCACGACAACGCACACCAGCGAGGCAACGAGCACGGACAACTCGTCGCCAATGTTCCCACGGCCGGAGAAACTGGTGCGCTGTTCACCGTACTACTCCAGCAGTCTCAGCTCCGAGTCACCTCCGATTGCACCGAATCAACTACCACCGCCGGTGCAGAAACCGCCGCGCAAGAGCTCCCTACCGAGGAACTTTGTTCCGAAGAGTCCTCCGAGTGGGAACGACACCGATAGCTCGCTAGATCATCGGGCACAGGATCCGAAACTACGATCGCGCGGCTATCGCAAAAAGCGTACGGTACCGTTGAAGAAGAGCCGTCTCGATCGTCCCCTTGAGCATCAGGAAAGTTCCGAATGCTCGGAAGGCTACTTCCCGGAGATCGATTCGGGCTCGTCGGATGCGGTCATGATGGAACAGCAGCATCAACGCTATCCCGACTTTGAGGAAGAGCTGGAACAGTTGCCGGAAGACTACGAAGACGAAACGTACCGGGTAGATGAGGACGAAGTGGCTCCGAGCCGCAATGGGGCCGGCGTGTATCCGAGCGCATCGTATTCGAACAAGTTCGAGGGTCTCGACATGACGGAAAACGTCGATGAGATGGGTTTCCCACGATACGATCGCTTGGGGCATATAACGAACCCAAATCTGTACAAATCCGACACTCCTTCGCCACCGATAAAACCCGCCCGTCAGCGTCGTTTGCGCCAGACGAAGCGCGATGATCCACACGACCTGGAGTACCAGGGCGTTCAGTACACACCGGAGAGTGGCAGCTGCTCGGAAACGAAAGCTGGCCTATCGGATGACGTGTGCTATTCGAGTGAGGACAGCTTCGCTGCTGGCTACAATCGTAGCAGTGGGGCCGGGACCGGCAGTAGCTCACGTTATCAGAAGAACGTAGAAATTCCCTATCCGGACTTCTTGTCCGACTACGAAAACGAATCCTCGTCGGCATGCTCGTACGCTCGGCGTATGGAGCAGGGTCGGCATCATTACGTGGAACTGGAATCACAACTGCACCAGCAACAGCAACTTGAGTTTGCTGAGCCAGGGAAAGTGATCGACGTGTCGGTTGCATTCGATCTAAAAGCTCTACCACCGCCCATTTACGTGGAAGAAGAGGAATTGGATCAAGATGATGAGGAGCCCGATCAGCAGGATCCGGAAGGGGACGACGATGAGCAGGACAATGCTGTTTAAAGACCGGAGAAAGATGAATCGAAATGAGCTGAACGAACGAACAAACGAAGTTTCTATAGAACTTACTAGCGTGACTTGAAGTAGCAACAGTGCCAATGAGGAACCAGACGAAGCAAATGCCAAATCTTACTGATAATCCATTAGTCGCTCATTATTCCCCCTTACAGTAAGCAGACCCATTATCACGCCAGGAGATTGCGAAACTTTTAATGGACAAAAGTTGATTTTATATGAACATTGGAAGAGACATTGTTTTCGTGGCAATATTTTATGCTGTTACGCGGTTATCCTTCGTTTGGAAGCTCTGTTTCATATTTAACGATGGTGGAAAGCGTTCATTGGAAAAAGTGCTGAACAAGTAGAAGGAAAGCGGACGTTGGATCGACGCATCGGTCGATGGAATAGGCACAAAGTACCTGTGTTGTTTCGTCTGATTGCGATTTTTATATTGAAGTTTACACTACCAAATTTTGGGTTGCTTGTCCCTCTAACTGTACGCTGTACCTATTCTACGATTTAAGCAAGGGAGAATCTGTGTTCGTTCGCGTTAGCGGTGGTAGATAGAGCATTAGTGCGAAATTGTTGACGATTGCTTTTTGTGGGATTAATCTGCATTTATTAGGCGATAAAACATTGCTAGCTTAACAATAGAATATGTGAAGCAACCACCGTTGAAGCACAAGCAGGAATGCGGAGAATAATATCTTATGAATGTCGTCACGTTTTCCACTCGGTTGTTCTTTGATTCTTAGCCGTCGGAAGGCGGTTTATGAGGGGTAGCAGACGAATGGCCAAATACGTTAAGAGCAAAGCAGATGATTGATTCTGAAATGTGGAGGGAAATGGAGCATGGAACAGTGTAGAACAAATGAAGCATCGTTATATAGCGAGTAGCATAGTCTAGTGAAGATACGATGATGGGTGTCGGTGGGGTGCATAACATTCTTATAATCAGAGTTCTAGACTAACAAACATCCATATATTTAATGTAATGTTGTACGACCACTTTACGATAAACTGTTTGGTTAAGTTTTTTTTTTTGTTTATGATCGATCTTTTTCGAAAACCGATGAGGACCGATGTGAGGCACGAATGAAGCACGAGTATAGTGTGAAACTCTCCAGAGGCTTTCAATTGTTAGAGTTTTATCCTTGCCTTATCCACGAAGCATTCAAAATGAGTTTGGAGTTTGAGGTAGATAATACCTCATCGTTTGTTGGAATATTGTCCGACCGCAGCCCTTCATATTCTAAATCCGATTATATTCATCACGGGATACATAAGCTAACGTTATAATCATTACATATTTTAAAATATTAATCAACAACAGCGTACACAGTCGCAGGGGATGTTCGTGTGAGACGCTAGCTAACAGAGTGGCCAAACCGAAAGCTAAAAAAAGAAGACAGCGAATGAAACTAGATTAATATGACGTATAATGAACAACTCACATGATATGTACTTGATGCCAGATAATACAGCCATAGGTGGTGCCGGTGAAGAGAGAGAGAGCTGCGTAATGTTTTATAATGAATTTTCACCGTTTTGAAATAATTTGATTGAAAAATTCCGATTAATTCCGGGACAAAAAAGGACAAAAAAATCTATACATACATATATATAGAAGAAGCGCATAACGGATAAATACGTTATTATCATAGAGGATGTTGTTTACTTAAGCATTTATGAGCATGAGAAAATGGTAGCGGAAGCAGCATATACGAAAGACGAGTAATCTTATTACGCATGCATACCAATACTAGTTTCATCCGGAACACAATTCTCGTGTCGTGGAAGTTGAAAATTTAATTTCGTTTCAGTGGGAAATGGACGGTCGGAACGGACGAAAGGCGAAACGAATAAGAACTTTCATATAGAGGAAGAAGATATCTAGTTTTTATCCTTTGAAAACTGTTCTAGCGTGAGAGCACATAACGCAAACCAAACGATTGCCAAAAGAAGGATCTATCACTTACTAGCAGAATTACACTGAAGTCAGTTATCACACAGCCAGTCAACAACCGATTGTTTTAGTGCATGGATATACATTTCATAAGCTCATACACGACACGAACGATAGAATGTTCATCAATGCGGTCGGAATAGTTTTAGAAATGCCAGAAATAAAATGCCACAGAATGAAATTCCAAGAAATCAGCAGCAACAGCAAATCTAACAGTATTGGAACGTTACTTATAATTCGCATTCCGCATGGAACATCAACAGTCGCAAACACACACACCCCCTTGTTTGATTCCATTGAAACCTTTCACGAAATAAGTAATGGTGATAAATAAAGGCAAAATTAATCAAAGCAAAGCAAAAAGTTAGTAACCGAGCGGAGCAAGTTATTTGATTTAGTTTAGTTTTCAAACGTTATTAGTTGATTCTCATAAGCTTTCGTGCGCGGCGAGTAGGACGCGGCAAAAATGTAAGTGAATATAAAGAAACGAAATCGAATGCTTTATGGCTGTCATTGAAGATGGAATATTACGTTATCGTTCTTCGCATGTTGTTAGCTGCCTTAGCTGATAGTTCATAAGTTCGTTTTTTTGCATTATAAAAAGTTTAAATCTTATTCATATAAGTCTTATGTTTAAGTTGGCGAATCAGGCCGCACACTATCTTCGCTGTTATATAGCTAAATGTTTGAAAAATTCTTCAAATAACGCATGGAACGTTTTTGTTTGTACCAGAAAGTTTGGTAACAAACACGAACTTTTATTTTGTAGTTAGAATTGGCAATTTTGTTGTATGTTGTCTATGCCGTAGTCATGCGATCGTAGATGTAAGGATTGCGAGTTACGATGAAGCGTTTCTAATCACAGCTTGTTCTGTTTGTGTCCCCACAGATGATTACCACGGCATCAACGGCAACGTGTCGCTCGATCGACGCAGTGAGGTTGTGCAATCACCGAATCGCTACGAGCTGGCCCTGGGTACGGTGGACAGATCGAACAACAACTCACTGTCCCGTGGGGAAACGGGAAGCTATGACCTCGGCAGCGCGGAAGCACGAGCTCGGAACAATGGCCACTTCGGAGGCAGCAACGGTGGTGCGTTGCACACGGTGGATGAGAATATGATCAACAACAACTATCAGAACCAGCAATCAAACGGACAGACCTCGTCCGGTATGGGTAATGGCAATAGTGGAACGCTTCGTTCGATCGACGAGGAGATACGCAAGAAGAAGTGGCCCACCGATCGGGCGTACTTCCTCGCGAAGGAACTGCTCATGACCGAGCGAACGTACAAGAAGGATTTGGACGTTATTAACACGGTGAGAACATTCTGAAGGTATTTCGTAGGTTGCAATCTGTATAAACGGCTTCCTGTGTTTTGCAGTGGTTCCGAGAGGAGCTAACGCCGGAAGATTTGGAAAATCTTCAACCGCTGTTTCAGTATTTTGAGTCAATGTTGGAGCATCACAGTGTGTTCCTGCGTGATCTCGAGCATCGGATATTGCTGTGGGAAGGTCGTGGTGGTCACGAGACGCATCGTATTGGCGATGTGATGTTGAAAAATATGGTCGTTTTACCTGTAAGTATTTGTTGCCTCTACCACAAGCGAGTTGGTTGGTTGGTTATGACACTTGTGTACGTGTACTTGCGAACAGATATACGACGAGTATGTCGAGAGTCATCGGGAGATTTTGGAGCGCCTGAACGATCTGTACGATAACGATGACAAGTTCCAGCAGACGTACCGGGACTTCGAGCAGCAGAAAGTGTGCTACCTACCGATCAGTTACTTCATTCTGAAGCCTCTGCATCGGCTGTTGCACTACGAGCTGCTACTGGAGCTGCTCCTCACGCACTACGGTGAAGATCACTTCGATCGTACGGACTGTCACGGGACGCTCATGATGCTGACCCGCTCGACCGAGGTCATACGGCGCGAGCTAACCGCGTCCGAGAATCACAGCCTGATGTGCGAAATCCAGCGCGACATCGATGGGTTCGATGCGCTGGTCCAACCGGACCGCAAGCTCATCCGGCAGGGCTGTCTACTGAAGCATTCCAAGCGCGGCCTGCAGCAGCGTATGTTCTTCCTCTTCTCCGACATTTTGCTGTACGCCGTGAAGTCGCCGGTGACGCAGACGTTCAAGGTGCTGGGCCACGTGCCGGTGCGTTCGCTGCTGACGGAGAACGCGGAACACAATGCGTTTGTGATATTTGGCGGACAGCGGGCGATCACCGTCAGTGCGGGCACGACGGTGGAGAAAACGCTCTGGCTGGAGGAGCTGGCGAAGGCGGCCAACAGCTTGAAGTACAAACCGCAGACCCAGTTGCCAATCGTATCGATCAAAACGTGCAGTAAGTGTCGGTTGTCTGGTGAATTGGCGAGAGTTTGACGCGATATTGTTTTTCGTTGTAGCATCCTCCGAGGAGAATCTGGAAGCCTGCGGATTGAACAGTGCCCTTGTGCCACAGGTCGCAGCAAAGCCGCCATCGTCACGAAACAATACAGCTCTGCACGTGTGCTGGCATCGTGGTGTTACGATCTGTCTTGACGATCATCTTCGTGCCGGAAGAGTAGGTTCCGAGCAACTTTACGAGGGTTATGGAAATTTTAATGATTTATTTTTGTCCTCAATGCAGAATCAAATTTCGGGCTACTTGCTGCGAAAGTTCAAAAACAGCTCTGGCTGGCAAAAGCTGTGGGTGGTGCTGACGTCGTTCTGTTTGTACTTCTACAAGAGCTACTCGGACGACGCAGCCCTAGCGAGTCTGCCGTTGCTAGGATACACGGTTGGACCTCCAGGCATCCAAGATGCGGTGCAGAAGGAGTACGTGTTTAAGCTGTCGTTCAAAAATCACACCTATTTCTTCCGTGCCGAGAGTGAGCACACGTACAATCGGTAGGAAACCGTGTTACGTCTTCCGTTTCCGTTACGCTTACTTCTGTCGTTTCGCTTATTTTTCCAGGTGGATGGAAGTTCTGCGCAGTGCAACGCAAATTCAGGAATCCCGCTCATCGCCCACAACCAACTCGAACAATCTTATCAATAATAACACTAACAATGGAACGAACTAAGCTCAATGCCACCACCCACCTCCCGTAGTAGCCTCCAGGAACAAATCTGGGTGGGGTCGACAGGCGCTTGCATTTTTCGCTCCATTCAGCATCCTTTTACAAAATGTGATTGATATGATCGGACACATTTGCCTAATCGAACTAGTTGTTTTGTACGATCAGAGTGAACCCG
This sequence comes from Anopheles dirus, assembly GCA_000349145.1. NCBI lineage: Eukaryota > Metazoa > Arthropoda > Insecta > Diptera > Culicidae > Anopheles > Anopheles dirus. The sequence goes on from KB672979.1 coordinate 1,270,674, forward strand.
CCCTTTTCCACCTTTTTAATGCGGTTTTGCGCATTTACCGGAAGATTTCATCACCCCCTCCGTAATCATTTCGCGAACAAAATGGGAAACAAAATGTCCACGTCGCAAACACACACACACATACACACCGGTATGAGATATGAGTGTTATATTTATCGTACATTTTTTACATGTGCCGCATGTAGGAACTTTTTTTAAGTGAATAACGACATATTAGATTTGTGTTATTAGCAAAAGGAACAGAGGCAGGGAGAAAACGGAATGCATACACATAATTATACACTAAAAACTGCTAAATAAAGCTAGAACAAAACGATTCATCATCTTACGTGTTTAGCTTTATTATCGAATTAAGCGATTATCCTTTTTACAGTCCTCTTTTCACTGGTTTCGGTGCGAAATGCACCTTGACCGGTTTACACAGTTCCAGTTCGTTGTTGGGCTTTACCGAGAGGCAGATGGTGATTTCGACGGTGGACGCTTCGGTCCAGACACCGTGCGACAGCAGTACCTTCGTCCGCAGACGCCATTGCGATTCACTTTCACCCTGCTCCGTCATGACCTTCTTCAGGTCGCGTTTGCGCGGCACGATGATGTGCACGTTCTGATCCGGGTACTTGATCTTGAGGCGCAGATCTTGCCGCTGACTTTGCTGTAGGTTTTCCAGCTCCGCCACGAAAGGAACCGCTGCGATAAGGCCGGCCGTCACCTTGATGACGTTGTCCGCACTGTACGACGATTCGGTCGGTTCGATGATGCGCGCTTTGCACATTTTGATCTGCGAAGGAGAGTTTGTTGAAGTTACGCAAACAAGGGAGGATGGCCGTCATGCTTACGTTCGTGTTTATCTGTGGAATGACGACCGGTGCAGCTGTCTGTACGATCGGTAGAATTTCACGATAAACGCGACCCGGTTTGGGATCGCCCACCGAAGCCAGCTTGGTCAGGATCGCGCTGGTAAACGTGTCCGCGATGAGCAACGTGTTCTCCTGCAGAAAGCTACTCGTGTCGCTGGCAATGTGTAGTAACAGCTGACACGGCCCGAGCGCACTCTGCGAGCGATCCTTTACGATCAGCACCAGGTTGAGGGCGCTGGCACGCAAACACATCTGCTTCACGAGCAGCTGATCGTCGATCGTTAGGTTGGAGAAGAGGTTCTGTAGCATGAGACACTTTTTGATCAACTGTAGCAGGCATTCCTTCACGGGAGCCTTAATCGAGTGGCCTGTGGCGGCTAGTTGCAGTTGTTCCATCTGCAGCTGCGCGCCGAAGAAGACGGACGTGAAGTTGGCCGTCCCAGAAAAAGCCGGATCAATCTCTGCCAACCGGTCCAGATCGTCTTGGGCGGCTTTCAGGAGCGCTTGTCTTGCTTGAGGCGCTGAATAAGCACGTTGAATGTTGCTCAGTAGCGTCTCGAGAAACTGTCTCGAACCGGTCGATCCAATCAGATTGAGTTCTTTCGTATCGCCTCCCACCGCTAACCGTGGCACAAAGTTCGGCATCGTGTCGCGCAGATACGCGTAATGTTTGATGGTTGTTTCTGGGAACAGACTCAACATGGCCGGCAGATGCTGGGCCGCGTTGAACAGCATTATCAGCACGCAAACGTACGCCGGATCTTCGACGTCGCGTTCGGCACTGTCGAAGAACGGATGATCCTGCAACAGCTGCGGCGTGATGGACATACAAATCTCGGGATGCTTCTGGCCAACGCGCTGCATGCAACCGAACGTGGAGAGACGATCTTCCGGATACTTCAGCAGCACATCCAACACCTTCTGCACCACCAGTGTGAGACAGGCTTTGGTGGACACTTTACAGGCGCCCAGCATCAGATGAAGCCCCTCGCGAACCTCCACCGAATAGTCCTCTAGCGAACTGAGCATCGTTTCGAGCTGATCCTCGCGCAGTATAATATGCCTGGAGATTGCGGTCAGACTGTAGATCGCTCGCAACCGCACTTCCTCTATCTCATCGTTGAACATGTCGACCAAAAAATCCAAGGAAGTGACTGCAAACACCGAGTTCTTGAGGGCGAGCTTGCACATCGAGTTCACCGAGGCCGTGCGCACTTCCAGAAATTCATCCTCGAGCCCCTGTACGAGCGCCCCGCACGCCCCGGAAGCCATCAGTGACACGGAGTCCGCACTGATTACCTCCTTCGGGGCATCGTCGGCCCACTTCTTGCCACTGGACCACTCGCCGCTTGCAAAGTGGGCCGCGCTTCGTTCGTGCAGACTTCTCTTCTTGCGCATGTTGCTCATCAGCTTCTTGTCCAGTGTTTGATGCAGGAACTCGTCGCTCACCATCGTCATTCCGCCGAGCAGTTCGGCGGCCAGCGTGCGAATGTTCATCGACAGATCACAAATGGCCGAACAAACTTTTCCGAAAGCGTCATCGATGAGGCGCACCTCCTGCTCGGAATCTTGAACCTTTATCATTCTGAAAAGGGAAGCGAGCGTTACACAGATGGCGACTGGCGGAACGGCTTATTGCACTTACTCTTCCGGGTGTCGTACTCCAAGCTCGAATACCATGTTCAGGGCTTCTCTCCGAACACACTCGTAATCATCCGTCAGGGAAGTACAAGCTCTCGGGTACAGTGAAGGTGGCAACTGTACACCACGCTCACCGAGCGTCAACATCGATCGGAACGCTTGTGCTCGCACTCGTGCATCGGGAGAATCGGTGTATTTACCGATCAACTCGAGGCTTTCCTTCTCCGCGTCGGAAACGAGCACAAACACGCCCAACAGCAATATCGCATGCCGCTGGACGTTGTGGCTGGGTGAAAACAGTTTCACCTTGGCAAAAAACACCATCTGGTTGATGTACGCCACGGAGGGAGAGAACGATTTGCCAATCTTCTCCAACACGATCAACCCCTGCGAGATTACTTTAGCGGATTTCTCCACCTTCAACAGCTTGATAACCTCATCGATCAGCTGCTGGCCATCGATGCCGGTTTCGGCGGCAAGATCGGCAAACAGCGAGAGAATCTTGACCCGCACGGCGGACTCCGGTTCGCGTTGAAAGTGTTCAACGAGCTTGCGGATCGCATCGGGGAATTCGCTTTCATCGAAGTGCATCGAATCGGTGATTTTGAGAAGTATTTGCAGGGCCTCGTTGCTCGTGGTGTCTTCCAGCATGTTTACGTACGCCAGGATGGACGTAAGCGTGCCGTTCGATTTGCAAGCATTGCGCCGAATTCTCTTGTACAGCCGATGGGTCGGAATCTGTGGAACAATCGTACCCGTGTCCTAGGGATGAGAGGGAGCGCCGAGATTAAAAAGCTGTGGCTTCATTTGCCGCGGGTAAGGCACTTACCGGAAGTGAAGATATCTCCGAAATGGAGCGCTTCACACTCAGAGTCATGTTTGCGGAGGTTTTTATCGAAGAACTAGAGTAAAATCAGGAACAATTGTACACGACTGGTTTGTTTGTTTACTGTCTTTTCGAGTGTTTTGACAGCTGCTAGAACTAACGAAACATGGCCTCCCTATGAGCAGAGGTAGTGACGAGTCACCAGATTTGCCACCAAAACATTACCGCCAGCGTGTACGATACACCGAAATGCATAAGTGTTGGTGTGCTGTCGTGTAGGTAGCCTGCCGCACGTATGATAGTGCGCGTACTAGGGCCTCACTTTAGTTTCTTCTTTTTTGAGCTGAAAGTTCACCCGGAAAATCCACGATATCGCCACTGCGTTTAATAGCACCGAAATCTTCAACGCCAGCTGATTCACTAAGCCTCGCACAGCGCCGCTTTAAAATGGAAACATGATTGTAGCGAGTTGATGGTATAAGCTAATTTCTACTCTACTTATAGATACCTGGACAGCAACACCGAAGAATCAAGGACACCTTGCATGCTACCCCATCGCAGAAACACATGCTCACACTCACGCACAGAGTCAGGTTCGTAGCCATCGCTAGAACACGGATTGTGTGGCGAATGTGATGTATGGCGTCGGGGAGGAGGAGGTGTGCTTTTTTAGCTTTTTGTTTTCAGAAGCTTTTTTGGTGGTATAAATACTTCCGTTCGACCGTCGAACAACCTGTTTTTGCTACCGAAATTCCGGTGACCGTGCAAATAGACGTAGCGCGAAATTTCTCGCGAGAAATTTCCCAAAAGTAGCTCAATTTAGCAAACAGAGCTACTTGTCTCGC